>GL501437.1:647411-712711 GCA_000149185.1 Mayetiola destructor
CCAAACGAAATCAAATCAATTATACAAATTTTATTCGCAGTTGTTTGAAAGCCTGAAAAATTAATACCTTCATGACAAATTCGAATTTTTTCTCTTCAACTAATCATGTTAATGAAACCATTATAATCTACAAATTACAAATAATAATAAATTTAGATTAAATTATATAGAACCCATTCGGATCTTGATTCCGTATTTGTATTTTGTATTTACAAAGAACATCCGTGTTTAATGTTTAATCATTATGTCGCTATTAGGTCATCTAAAGCTAACTTATAAATGCAAATATTTAGTGCAAATTGATTATTATTATTATTACTACAATTTTACTAATAAAATAACATAGATTTAATTTGTATCATAAACTAAAGCTTAAATTCTACATCGTTGTAAGGCTGATTCACGTTCAACCGCATCAAAATACCAAACTGTAATTGCATATCGTGTTCGATGTGATGGCTGAACTTCGTGCGGGTTTCGGCGATCTGACCAAAAAAATATGATTCGGTCAAATTTTGGTTCAATGTCAGCCACACCCAATCCATGCTCTGGATAAATTCTGCAAAATGTTCAACATTAATTGTGTTAAAAAAGTATATTAAAAAAAAAAATCCAAAACAGTAAATACCTTAATGAACCGCCACTCCGTAGAGCATCCCAATGAAGATTCAAATAATAAATGGCTGTTATAACTCGACCGTCTTGGTTTGGGTTATCGACATGCAAAATATAATGCGAACCCGTTGGCGGATAACATGCGACCATAGCCTTCAAAACCGAACAACAACAAAAAAATCGTATCCAATTCGTAAATTGTTTTGTATAAATAACCATGATCCAAATGATATATAGCCTATTATTTATAGGCTGTTGACAGTTAACAGTTGACACACCTACCTTGGTTCTTTCACGTATTTTATATTCCCCGAGGAGTCCGTTATCTCTCATTCGATTTGCTGAAACTGCAAAAAAAAAAAAATATCAAAAATTTTACGTCAAAAATATTTACATTTACATATTGTGAAAGGCAAAAAACTGGATTTCTATTGCGGGTGAATAGTATATACTCACTCACAACGGTGTCGATCTGCGATGATTAATAGATGTGACACACCGAAAACGTGAAAAGAAACGTGATGCGAAACAGAATAAAAAATTCAATTTAAAAAACTCCATTTGTTGTTATAAACGCTTAAAAATAGAAAATTATCAATGGAAAAAAAGGCTAACCGAAGACGCCCTTGAACGTTCAAAATATATAAAATTCGTATGTGGTGTCACGTAAACGAGTCGATCTGACATTTCTTATGTCATATGTTTGTTTGTTTTGTTGATAATAAACGATGATAAAATATAAAATAATAACAAAAATAAACGATTCAAAACAAAAACTCACTTGATTGATTAGAGATCCAATCGATTGACAATGTGGTTCGGTACCTTTTACCCATGTTATCTTATCGCCACGTATTGTCTTCACATCGGCATCAGTATTCGATGCGACTTGACCATTCTAAACGAGCCGAACACCAAAAAAAAACAACAACAACAACAACAACGACGCAATGAGTTATTTATAATTAAATGCGAACCATCATTGCAGCCATTGAGACAACGATTTTCGATTCGAAGAAAAAAACTCACTTGAAATACTCCAGCCGCATATAATCCATGCACTTTAGAGCCATAAAATGCGATAAATATAAAAAGCATTTAAAGTTAACACAATTTTATTTATTTCAATTTTTTTTTGCGTCGAAAAGTAAAAAATTACCTTCGTTTAGAATGCCCAAGCCGTGCGTCATACCAAGAAAGTCATCCACAACACACATGCCATACATATTCATGTCCCGAATAACTTGTTTGCATAATGTATCATAGCGAAGTTCACTGTAACATATGGATCGAATTAAGAAACAAAAGAAAAAACGGTTTGGATCACATGAATTCGGCACGTAGATCAAATTCAAACACAAGTATACCTCGATGCCAAATTATTCTCCATCAAATTAACATTGCACACGGACATTGTATTCTCTGTCATACGTTTGTATTCTTCATGTTTTTGTTGTGTTGATGCGGTTTTCTTGGGCACCTTAGAATTGACCGGAGAAAGATTATTGGTGGTCAAACCATTTTTACCACCAATTAATCGATCATGATTTTGTTGTGTCTCGACCCTCATTGTAGTTTCGAATAATTCTTCACTTTCTGCAAGCAGTTGTTCTTGTTTGCCTAGTTCAAATTTGGAAATCAAAAACAAGAGGAAAAACCCACCCCCCCATTAAAATGTGCAATGTCCGAAATAGTATCGAGAATAATTGTGGTTGGAACAAAAAAAAAAAAAGAATCAAAAACAGCAATGTTTTGGAACGAGCTTGAAAGAAACAACTCACTCGATGCTAAATTTGATGCGAATTTTTTACATTCAATTTTGTGCACACGCCAATCGACTTGTTGATGGACTTGCGAACAATAATATACTGATTTACATCGAGAACATCGCCGTAAACTATTCAACGAACCGCATACATTGCAACAGATGATAAATTGTTCGGTGGTGCTATTCGGACCGTTAATACTATTACAATCCACATCATTACCAAAATTTGTGGACGACGTGATCGAAGGCAGCACACCACTTTCGTCTGTCATATTTCAGTGCGCAGTCCCTGTCACTGTTGTTGTTATCTGTGTTTTGTTACACAAATGTTATGTTAGAAAATTGGTTATTGCCATCAAATTGATGCTTAATACTTAGAGTTCTATGGCGATTCACACACCCACACACACTGCATACATAGCATGCCATACAGGCTCACGTTCACTCAATGCTGAACACTAATACATGCATGCATCACACACAAAAGAGTCGCTCATAGTTCACTATGATGCTGCTGTCTTAAAGCGAAAGTTAATGGGCGAACTATTTCAATAAATGTTGTTATAGGTACGAGTGAGTGTTGTTATGTTGTGTATTAAAATACATACATAGTTTGGGTCGCTCTCACAACTCATTTGCTTCTAGATTCGATACTATTGACTATTGCATATGGATGATATGTGAAAATAAAATAAAAAAAAGTTTATAAACACAATTCAATCTTTATATTTGACTAATTCAAAATCGTTTCAATTCTTTCGGCGAATTCTATACAAGTATGTATATTGTGATGTGTTGTTGCCGTTGTCGATGACCCGTTCGAATGAAATTTGAGTTTTTGCACGTAGACAATTTTTCTTCTTCTTCAATTCCTACTCTAAACCGTTGTATCGATTCGAGCTTCGAATGGAAAGAGAATTGAGAAAAATGCAAAATCAATAACACACAACAAACCACAACAAACACTAAGCACACACACACACACACGCACACACCGCACACAAAACAGCTGATTTTTACGATAATCACTTGCAAATCGTTTTTTTCCTCTTTTTCCTTCTTCTATGGCTCTTTTCGTTGCGATTGACCCAATGAATGAATATGTGAAATGTTAATTAAACGAATGAAGGTGCGAAAATGGACAAGAGATGAAATTATCAGTGAAATAAAAATACTTGCGTTCTTATTTCAATCACAATGCACAATGTTGACTAAAACGCAGTGCGAACAGATGCGAATGCTTAATGTTGAACAGTCGCCCAGCCGTTTCGGAATAGATTATTATTATTGTTATTATTATTTTATTGATGAATAAAGTATATTTTTAAACCAATGACTAATGGATTTCGCTTTGAGATGGAGAGAGAGAGAGAGAGCAACGACAGACTTTTTCTTATTTGGACTGACTCGTTCCATTTGACGTTTGTAATCAAATGGAATGAAATAATTTTTTGTATTACAAACTTTGTTCCGATGTCAAACAGAGATTTCGTTTTTTTTTTTTTTTGGTTGATAGTCACAGAATTATTGTTTCGCACTTTTATCAATTCGTTTCAATATCCAAAATGATTTGCTTTAAACAAATCAAATAGAATTAGCAAAATATACTTTTTGCGCATTTACTTGTGGTTGCATCGTGCGTTTATTCCAATGCAACAATTCAAAATTCCAATTATAATTATTTGTTAAGACGAATTTTTATTTATAATTGCTTATGTTCGATGTCCATTCATGTGTTTGTTTAACATGTGAAAGTTTTCAAAATAAAATATAAATTCGTTCAAAGGTCATCACACACATTCACCATTATTCACTGTTCACGAATACGTTGGTTCCTGTTTTGGTGCTATTTTTTGCTTAACTAATTGCTATTTATAGTTGAAAATTTGATTGTTTTCAGTTTTTATTTTTGATTTTGAACGCAATTTGAACAAAGCAAAATGAATTTTATGTCTTTGTTTTATTTATGCTTAAGTGCCGATGGTACCGAGTACTTTGTATATTATTTAACTGTTTTTAATGTTTGGTGTTTTGCATTCTTGACCAAACATCTCTCAAAAATTTCTTCACACAATTTTCCTTTTCATTTGTTCACACTTTTACTTTATTATATTTTTTCATCTGTGTGTATTTCGTCCATGTCATTTTTTGACATTTAATGTGCATTGTGACTTTCTTTTCTGGCAGCCAATATTCCCTTTTTTTCTTAGTTCGTTCATCGGCCACATGGTGTCGCATTTTCAGTTCAAATCAATTTCGTTAACATTTTCATTTCGCTTTCGTTGTCACGAATCTTTTAAAGAACTTAAAGCTTATGGAACGATTCAAATGAATTTTCTACTGAATAAAAAAAAATTTTTTTTGCTTGATTTGATGTCCAAAATAGCTAATTGTTTCGATGATGAAGCTTTTGCTCACCTTTGTCTGATTCTCATGAAATACAGTATATCAAATTGATATCAATCAATGAATTTTATTTAACAATAAAAATCAGCTGCCAACGAATGCGATGATGCGAGACATTCATGCAGTACCATGTGTTTACAATGAAAAGTTTTTTTTTTCACCCAAAAAGAATAAAAGACCAACTCACTCTTCAAAAACATCAATAAAAATGTTTCTTTATTTCAACAAAAAAAAACTATGCACCAAAAATACTTATGTGTTTGACACTTTGTGCTGAAAATGTGAAACAACAACAATAAAATAGTAATGCATTTCAGTGAACTGGCACTTGAAACCAATGTATAATATATTTCTTACGAATTAAAACGGACGGACATGCAATTCTGTATGTCATGGACGGACATCAAAAGACATTTTGTTTACTTATAATTATTAATTATGCATAATTATGTGATATTTCACACTCAAATATTTCCTTCTCATTAAATATATATTAAAAGCCTTCTCTAGCCTTTCGGAATTGAACTCCCGTTTGCGTTTCTTGTATACATGGAACCTGCAAATGAAATCCATACCAAAATTATTATTTATCAATAATTTATTAATGGATGCATTATTGTGTTAAATTGAATGCGCCAAAAATACCTGAACAATATTAAAATAGATTGAGCCCATTACTTGTGCAGCCGGTATATTATTTAATTTCTTCAAACAATCGAAGAACATATCATCACAGACACAATCGGATCTAAAATGCACAAAAGGAAGAAAAATGAAAAGAAGTGAAATCAGAAAAAAGGGAAATGCTCCAGCAAACATTTATTGATTCTAATTGAGTATGTATTGAGAGCCAGGCCAGAGCTGGGCTGGCATATAATTTTTTATTGCTATTTAATGTTGATTTCCCACGATAAATTTCAAGTGTTGATGAATGACCCGATACGATTCCAATTGAATGATGGAAATATTTATTTGGTTTATCGATTTCGATTTCAATTCAAATGCAAAAAAAGAAAAAAGAAAAAGCAAAACTAAAACTCACTTTGTGTATAACGAATTGTTGGTGATGTTGTATTTATTTTCGTATGCACGAATTTTGACTGGGCACAAGTCATGTGTTCGACAGCAGCTGTCCATGTCTATTTCAGTGCCTGAATGGATAATGAAAAAAAAAGAAATAAATAAAAATTACTTCATTTTGTGTGAGCAAAGAAATGTTTTTGTGGATTATAAATGACACCATTGTATTGTTATAATAGCATGATAATGAAATTTGTTTGCAGACATTCAAAAGTTAAATTGAATCTATTCAATAATAATAGAAAAAAAATACGCAATGACATGGATTGAAGGTAAAATCAATAGAATGAAATTTGGCCCATTCAACACTATTTATACGCCTTTTGGTCAGATCAACAAACTAATAATCGAATGTGTTGCGAAAAGTAATTTGTTCGCTGCTTGTTTACATTTGTTTACATGTTTGGACTCAATAGTCCACACAGTCTGAGACAACAAATTCAATTTTCGTAAGTGAATTTTGTTTCTTTTTTTTCGTTTTTTTCTTGCGGAGCATATAAATAAAGGATATCTTCAGAAAAACTTGATGTTATCATTTCCATGAATAGCTCCATTCATCTGTTGGTATGACGTCCATCGTTCGAATTATCACCTTCTCCCTTCCCGCCAACTTTCAACAAATGAAGATATACCGAAAAATAAAGTTTTTGTCGATTGATATTGATGGGAGGGGTAGGGGGGGACATTGGCGATATATTTTATATTAACCTTCATGCTTCTGAATCGGAATAACTTACCTAAATCACTATATGTAGTTGCAATGTCACCCGTGCCGCACCATTTTGTACCCGGTACAATTCCGCTAAACACCGAAAATGGATTATTTTTAAATTCGAACGCTTTTGGCTTTTCATCATTCGATTCGTGGGTACTTCGATTGGTGATTCGTTTTTGATTTTGTTTCTCCACAGTATCACATTGTTTCATTAATGTTAGCATTTCGTTGAATTGGATTTCAAGGGGACGATTCAGATTCGATAATTGTTTGAGCAATTTGTTACCCGCTTTTTCAGTACTTTTTTTGTTTTTTCACACACACCAAAAATAAATTTAATTTAAGTTGGTTGAATGTTCGTTTGTGTCAGGAAATTACTTTCAATAAAATACTCACTAGATTTCGATTAGTTCACAGCCAATCAATAGCTTCTGAGGCCCCAATTCAACTGTAATAAAAATCAATACACGTTTTTCGTTACTTGGAAATTCGAATCACATTAATTGGATTTGTTTCTTTTTTCTATATTCGTTCGACTAGTGATGACACCACAGCATCTTATCCATTGTTTCTGTGGTTTCTCAATTATTGCCGTCGACTTGAAAAACTTTTCACCAAACAATAAAACTTTCTTAATAATAATAATTTGTGATTGGAACTTCGAAATGAAACTTTGTTCTTGAGAAATATTCGGATATTTTTTTAGTCTATTTTTGCAGCTAAACATAATAACTTACCGATGGCTATGGTTTGATCGTGATAATAAATCATCAACAATGAATCGTTTCGCTGCCGGATTCCACTGAAAATAATAATAAGTAACAAAGTCAAACGAATGTTTATCGACATGGGAAACCGTTAATGACAATCATATTCATAATTTATCGATACACTCAACTACAAAGCAAAGAAAATAGAGAGAAACTTAAAGCCAGCCACCGGCCACTAGTTCATCTAACAGTTGATAACATTCAAACAATGTGCACATCAACGTACCTATAATTTTTCATTTGTGCAGCATGCTTTCGTCCAACATAATCCTGTGTTAATGATGCAAACGATGGCAACGATGGCGGTGACATGGAAAACGATGGTTTTGCGACGGTACTTGTTAATATTGCAAACAAACCAAAAACAAATATTGAATTTTGAACAAAATTCCGTTTCACATTCATTATCACTTTGGAAAATTTGCGTTTGGTTCGATGGCGATAACGTTTGATTTGTTTACGATAATGGGCCTTATGTTATTTGCATGTGGTCATTACTTTCTTTGCAAATGACAAAATTCCGCTCTTCCGATGTTTATGCATACAAAATGACCACTGACCACACACACACACACAATAAACACCAATTTTTTCCAAAACAATTTATGAAAAGTTTTGCGAAAATTTCGATAAAATGGAATGTGTCTTTTTGGCTATTAACCGTCAACAGCTATGCTTCTTAAAGACGATGGATGTTGTCACTTTGTTGTCCATATGAACACTGTGGCCCCGTACGGTGTGGACAGCATTCGGTCGCGTTGTTATTATCGGTTTTTTTTTTTCTTTTTCGTTTTCTGTAAAAGACATTCGATCAATAAAAATATATTCCGTGAATGGACATTCGAGTATTGTTTGATGAATAGTTTGAATAAACACTATCAACATACACAATGAAACATTTAAAACAATAAGTAGTAAGTTTCAAGTGTGACAATGGAACATTCAATTTTACAGTATGCGCATAATAATGGTCGAGTCATTTTATATTAAATTATTCAAATTGAGATGGATATTTTGTTTGGCATTCGACATATGTTTCGATTCACACGATATACATGAAACACATCCGAAATAGAACAAAACGTATCAATAAAACCATGACTACATTGATTTGGTGTATTGAACAACTTTATAAATAAGGAGAATCTTTGGAAAATTGGCTATTTTCATTTGATAAATCGATTCTGAATTTTGAGCAAAGATGACGCCTGTCAATATGATTTCGTCAATATCAATTATTTTCATACGTGTAAGAAATTCATTTGCGAAATTGTCATTCAAATCACATATAATAAATGTAAATAAATGCATTGAAAGAATCGCATCATTGCAAACTGAATGTTGTAATGAGTGACAATGGTGTTGCGAGTTCAGCAACTCAATTGTGCTGACATCAATAAAAGAGCTTAGTCACATCCAATGTCCATCGTTTGTTCACTGTTCACTGTTTGTTGTTTGTATACATTTGTGTTGCTTAGCTGATGTAATATTTTGTTTCGTCGTCTTCGTTTGTGAGTGTCTTGGAACATATCTGGCATAAATTGTTTAACGGTATACATGTTCTATAATAATTATATGAAGTCATTATCATCGGTTGCAGTAAACCAGTCACTTGACAACTTAATAGAGTGAATTGTTTACCAATGGTGTTAGAAACAACGATAGCAACAGCAAATTCAGAAGAAGTTCACTTTATCAATACATATTCATGTATGTATGGCTAGAGAGAAGTGTTTTAAACAGTTAATTTAATGCAATATATCAAACAAACTCAAATTGGCGCTTACAAAAGTATCTCCATTTAGTCTGCTCTTTTTCTAAAAAAAAAAAGGAAAGAAACACGTAAATCCGTTTTTAGTGCTTTTAATGACGCAAATTGCGAAAATGCATGCATTTCGAACCCGTTTCAGACAAATATTCATATGACTAGACACATGAGACCTCACTTTTCTTTTCACTGAAGTTTTTTTGTTTTTTTTTTTTGTTTTTGAGATTCCACTGAAAATGCTGAACAGTGGATCCATTGAGAACAAGAGCACAACCACCTCATTGTGTCAAGTCTTGAGCGCCAGTAATTCGTTCTAAAAAACGATTCACTTAAGAAAAAAAGATGTTATCATATAAGAAAATCAAATACCCAAGACATCGCTAGCAGCTGAAATCATAAAAAAAAACGTTTCTCACAACGTATTTTATTGAGAACGAAAAATACGCGGTTGACACTCAAGTCTCAAAACTTTCCAGCTCGAAACTGAAAAGAATCATCGGATGATACATTTACCAGTGCTTAGTGTTCATTATAATATGCATCGCTTACTTATCATTTCAGTTAATATTCAAAGCGTGCAAAACACCTAACACCTACGTTCTACCTAACACCAATTCCAAAATATGTTATTTTCAAAAGAAAATTTTGTTGTCGCATCATGTTATGGAAACAGCCCTATAACGGCCATATCCGGCCCTATTCAATAATTAATCATATTCAAACGACAATAATTAGATTGAAAAACTCTCCTACATTGTATGGATAATAATGGTGACATTGGAAATTAGAAACATTGGATCGTGTATTCTCGAATTTCACATCAATCTTTAAAATGAGACTGATTTCAATATCCCAAATATGTCATGACGATAATTTATGCCATTTTATTGGAATGACCGACTTTCGGAACCATATGCTTGTTTTTAGTTGCCGCTGATGTTGCTTCTTCAACAACAAAACGGAAAAATGTTCCGATCCACTGTCAAACACCGTTGAATGACAAATTTTTAACTTTTTAGGCAAATTTTTTCTCCGAAATTCATATTAATATTCGCTCTTTTATATTATTTGTAAGCTTTAAACGCTTCATTGAAAAGAGAAAAAAAAAAAGTTTGCAAACAAAATTACGAATCGAATTACGTCCGGTTTTAAACTAAGTGTGTTTGTGTGTGTGTGTAAATACATTACCGGAATATTTTTTCCATTGAATGAATAAAATTCGAAAAAAAAATGCCATTTTATTGGAATGACCGACTTTCGGAACCATATGCTTGTTTTTAGTTGCCGCTGATGTTGCTTCTTCAACAACAAAACGGAAAAATGTTCCGATCCACTGTCAAACACCGTTGAATGACAAATTTTTAACTTTTTAGGCAAATTTTTTCTCCGAAATTCATATTAATATTCGCTCTTTTATATTATTTGTAAGCTTTAAACGCTTCATTGAAAAGAGAAAAAAAAAAAAGTTTGCAAACAAAATTACGAATCGAATTACGTCCGGTTTTAAACTAAGTGTGTTTGTGTGTGTGTGTAAATACATTACCGGAATTATTTTTTCCATTGAATGAATAAAATTACGAAAAAAAAAAATCGATAAATAAATCATTCAATACTTTTAATTTCCCTGAAAGAAACCAGTTTCCAGTCGTTGCACCAATGAATATATTATTTTGAAATTTCGAGAAATCATTCGATTCACATTAATGCTTTTTTGTTGTTGAATATATCATGCTTTCATAACGTCACGATTTTTCTTTTGTTTGTCTCCAAAATACTTTCACTGTGACTTGTCACACACAGATATACACACACAGTGCCATTAACTCCAACTCCAACCAGATTCCGAACATTATTATGTTTCATGCTCCATGACTTGTTTGCATTCGATTCATGTATCACGTTGTCATCCTATCTTTCAGTGTTTTTTGGTCAAGCCATTCAATGAATGGAATAAAATGGATGGGGTCAGTTCAAGGCTATCGTTTTGAACAAGTTCATTTTGATGATAATATTAATAATTATAATAATGAACAATTTACATATGCATATTCGAAATTCTAAATGTCATCTAGTTGGTCCACAAATTTAACTTTGTATTGTACTCCAGATTAAACGATTCCGCTTTTGTTTTTCTTCAAATGTTCCAAGAATAGATAGTAATTGTCGATTCAATTGTTCAATTCCTCATTCTCCGGTTGGTCAGCTCATCGATTGACCTTCGCCATAATTAATACAATCGAATAATGTTCCATAAATGATGGTGCACAAATGGATTGTCATCAAAATATCAACTCATTTATGAATGCTATTTAATTAAGAAAATCATCATGTTCACGATAAAAACATGCGAGTTTTTCATTTGTCTTTTGTTATATATGAAAAGATAAAGAAAACGAAGCTCTTCAAAGTAAAAAGAAGAAAAAAACCGGCAAAATTAAATTGCCTTGCGTGTCATTCCGAAGGAGCATTCAGTCAGAATAACTGAAGCTTATAAAAAAAGGAAAAAAAAAGATTAAACATTTACGCACGTAACATCAATAGACGTCGTGCTGAGCAATTAAATTAACTTTAGATTTTATTGTTTATTCTATTCATTGATCTTCTTTTGTAATCTTCGAGTTGTTGCAAACTGCAGCGAAACTGCTTGTTTCATAATTGATTTGCTTGTACATTTTGTGACCATAAATAAATTGAATAAATGTGTGTCAACACTCAAGCACATACATTGGCCGCGTATTTTTGCAGCAGAAGCACTTTAAATGTAATGACGAAAAAAAAAGTCCAACTCCCTTGGAGCATTTAGCAAATGTGACAGTTTCAGTTGCAGATTGTTTTTTCTTTTCTTCTTGTAATTTGCTCCACTTCGAAAGTTCACAATTCACAAGATAAAAATCGCGCACAGTGAAATCGCTTCAAATCGCACGAATCCATTCAGTCTGAGAAAAACCATCTTTATGGATCTCAGTGGACCCATTCACACAACTACTATAAATTGTGGTGCAGAAAATGATGTTCAGTCGCCGCATTATTCACAAGATACAAATTAAAATGAAATCATAACAATTGCAAGCGAAAAAAATATAAATCGCACGGTATAAATTACAGGCACTTTCTAATTTTTCCATAAACATTTAGTTTATTTTTCTCTTTCGGCTTCAAAATTCCAATTCAACGTGCTCAGTGTTGTTGTGCTCATTTCATATTAAATATTTTTTTCTTTTTCATGTGCATCCAAGCATTTGCCATCCCATTCAATTGATTTCGTTTTCGTTATTATCGGATTCGGCGAAACTTCAATTCAAATTCAATGCACTATACATTCCATGCACCATAGTCAGATTCAGGTAATTTTACCGCAATGCCAAACATTTTTTTTTCTATGAACGAAATATGCATTTATCAGATAAATTGCAAAAATGTGCGTCACATTCCAAACAATAATCAATAAACTTTGTTGGACTTTAGTTGAAATGATTCGGTTAAGGTTCATTATAACTATTTTATTATTTTAAACGTAATTTTTCCGTTATTGTTAAACGTTTTGCAATTTAAAATTCATTTAAAACTTTTATTGATAACTTAAAACTGTTTTATTTCTTCTGTTGCACTTGGAACATCGAACAAGAACTTTGATATGTTTGTAAATGTGACACAAAACTTTTGGTTCAATTTATGAAATAATGAAAAAGAATTATGTGAACAAGAAAAGTTTGAAAGAAAAAACGACAATGATTCTTCTCTTACCTCTTAACGAACGTTGCAACTGTGTATAGTTGCCTATACTTCAGTCAATCAGTCAGTCGCACAGTGTGACTTCTAGCTCGTCGAAAATCGAATGAAAATACATTTAACTTTGAAATGACTTCAGATGCGGTTCTGCAGTTTGAATAAAGACCAACGTCACATTAACCATTTAAACGTGTAGTTTTTTGTATGTTGGTTGTGCTTTGTGTTCGGTGCTTTTCTGCTTTTGTATTTGGATGTAAGTTTTTGTGCTTGATATTGTTAGCACGATACCTGGTGTATGGTGAGAGACGACTTGGCGATGTGTAGTATGGGTTAGGTGTTGCAGCACAAATATATACGAACTGAAAAAAGAAACGTTAACCGTGTGTTCATTTCTGTGTATTTGTAAACTTACCTTCCTCTATACTTATTATTAGCACTGGTTTGTGCGGTCTTCGGCAAACTGATTTGTTTGCGTTTGTGTGTGAAACAGTTAACACCATGCTAATTCTTCTATCTTACGGTATAGATTCGTACCTGTAGATTGAAATATGTTATCGTCATTAAAACAATACACACTTCATGTTGATTTGTATCAATATCATCGTACATGTGCTAATCAAAGACAAAAAGAGTCCAAATGTACGAACAAGCGAAAAAAAAACATATTTTCTCATTTTTTTTTCAATGTTGATGACAACGGCCGCATTTTCTTTTTATGGTAACTACCTGTTGTGAATTAAATTGACGGACATTATAAATATTGTAGCGATTTAATTCACTTCGTGACCGCACGATATGCAACGCTTTTTTTCTGAAACATCTTTGTGTGTTTGTTTGAACTTTTTTCATTTCTTTTATTCAAAATTACGTATTCTGCAGTGGAAATAATTGCAATCGTACATGTTCAACGACTGACGAAGATCTATGATTACTGAAATTAATCAAAATCAAACTTTAATTACTATAGCTCCTTTTTGAGATTCTCGAGATGAAGTGTACCGCATAAATTGCGTTATTCCAACAAAACGAATGATAAAATTCTATGAAACAAAAAACGAACGCAATTTCGTTTCAAAGTTGAAGGTTGATTAAATTGCGTCACGTTTAGTTCTACGTAAATAATAATGAACTACAATAAATAGTAATTAGGAAGGAATTTATTTATTAAGAAAAACAAACTTTTTTTTTAATGGGAATGTGCAGAATGTAGTGATTTTTAATTAAATTCATCTGCATGCAATGTTCGCAGCATTTGTTTATAATTCAAGTTTATTTTAAGATGATATCGCTTACATGGGGGAAAATTACAGTTTTCATCTCGGTTTAAAGTGTCGTTGTTCTTTGTGTTTCGCTATACCATCGTGTCGTGCTCTATTCATCAAACCTTTTGTCCCGTTATTATCATCAACGAAACATCAATTCATCATCAATTCAATGCATTTACGTCAGTACGAATAGAGCCCGAATGACGCAGTTTATTCTCATTCAATTCCATTTAAATTCATTCATTGTGGTTTGAGGTTTCGGATTCGGAATTAAATTATATTATTTCCCACTGAAACGCACAATTATTTAGGGGAAAAAACACACACATTTGTGATGGTATTTCCCTTTCAATAAATGCCAATGACCATTTTATCATCAATGCTAACAATTACGTAATCTCAGTTTCAATCAAATCAATGGTCAATGGTCTCCACCGATAATGCTAAAGCCTTCATGAAAAAAAAGCGTTTTATGAATTTGTGATCGAATTGCGTGGTTGCATGAAATAAAAAGATTTTTACTAATAAGTTCACTTCCGCGAAATAGTTAAAAATTGGCGCTTGGCGCCTAATTTACGTATTTGGTCAGATATCAAACATTAGACCGCCAACCATGAGCGAGGAATTTCGTGTTTTCCATTCGAAAAAGAAAAATTAGAATCAATGAATTCAAACGCCATCATCGAAGGTCAATCGAAAACTAAATAAAGCATTCAATGAAGCATTCAATTCAAAACTCGAATGGATTAAACATTGAATGGATTAAAGCAGTTGCAAAATTGCAAACTGCAATAATAAAATCGTTGAAACATTGTTCATGTACATCCGATTTTATGTGATAAATTCCTTCCACAAATGTTTCAAGTTTTGTTCAAATTAATTAACCAATTTTATGATACACTTCGTTCTTCGTTTCAGTGGTTGACCATATAAAAATTGGTGAAGCATAATAAAATCAACAATTCATTTGATGTTATAAATTTACATATTCTATTTTTTTTTCATTCCTTCTGCATTTCAATGCGCTGACTCTGAAGTTTCAAATGCTCGGTCACGAATGAATTTCTTGAGTTAATTGAATTTTGTGTAATTTAATGTAGGCAAATGGATTATGGCTTCATTTTATCGTCGTTGCTGTGATTCAATTTCAACAAATAGAATGTGGTAGAGAAGTGCATTAAAATTGTTTGCTATGCCAAGACAAACCAACCGTCGGTAAACATTGAACATTGATGTTCTTATGCACTTTGAGCTGCAATCTCCCCGTTCTTGTCAACTAATGGAATTGAGAGTCTTTTAAATGTGCAAGGATGTGCACAAATTTTCAATTTATATTATTGATGCCAAGGTTGCGAGCCAAAGAGAACCTTTTATTTTCAGATGAATTGAGTATGGAATGTGGAATGTGAAGCATCGATTATATGATTGCATAGTCTATAACGTAAAAAAGGGGATGATGTAATCACATTTTATTATCACCATACTGTGATAATTTCCAATTAAATGTAAATCAGGCGAATGGATAGTGTGTTGTGTCCTTGCTATCGCAACTTGTGATTCACAAATCAGCGACGGTATTAATTTTTTTTATTTAAATAATTTATGATGTAAACAGTAAACATGTTTATATATATAAATGTTGAGTGTGTTGTTGGTGTCGCCGGTGTGATCATTTTTCACTCAGTTTAATTGACAGATAGAAAAGTTCACAACAGCCTAACAACCTTCATACATACATGTGAACCATGGTCCAATTCAAATTATAATATGTAATAATTAATTGGTAAAATCAACAATAGCATTCAGTTAGTTGCTATGTGTCAACCATGTGTCGACCATGTTTAAAGGTAAATTTTGCTCTATGTATCGTGTGCCACAAGGCAATCAAAGCTCTTTTAAATTTCTGAATTGAACCCGGTGGCCAAATTCATGAAAAGTGTCATTTTTAATCGAAATTCTACCCTCTGGCTCGGACAGCCTGTTTTGCATGAAAGAAAAATGTTAACGTTTTTAAATCGTTGCGTGGTCAAATATATTGTGTGTATACAGTATATATTATACATAACCAACAGCTAAATTGTGACATCACATGTGATAGCGAACAAAGACTATAAACAGTGCAATTATTATTCGTTGAATCAACGCAATGACAACATTTCATTTAATTCTTCTTATTTATTTTTTTCTTGTCGTCCAACCGCTTTGACATTACAATCTCAATTTTCAGCTCAACCAACGAATCCGATTCAGTTAAAATGGAATCGTTGCGAGAATCAGACCATAACAACAAATAGACAAAACAAATAAAATTTGCATCGACGGATTTTCAGTGATTCAATTCAAACCCAATTATTATTAAATATTGACGAATCAAATCAAAATGTAATTTGAATAATTTCGGTAGCGATTACGTGAGCATATAATATGAATATATTGTAATAAACAGCTGGGCTGGCTGTTCTCGGATTAAGATATCATTGAGTTCAATATCACGTCTCATAATTTGTATGTGTATAATAATTCATCGCGGCATCGAAAGCATCGAATGAACGATCGATTACAAGTTTTCTTTATATTTAGCATTATTATGTATTGCTATAAATAAAAAAGGAATCAATTTCGTTAATTTCCATACGATTTTAAAATAGACGCAGTTGCAATTTAAGATTTGAATGAATCGGAATCAATCAAAATATATTAAAAGATTCATTTTTGTAGTGGATTTCACAAAGGCAGCACACAATTTGTGTGCGAGGCAAGTTTATTTGAATTTTTTAACTGTTTTCATTGTGGATCACAGTTTAATTATCATAAATTTTACATCAAACAAATTTTTAATTTAAATCAATAAAAAAAAAATTATATTGTGAAGCAAAGTGTCGCCAAATTCAGTTTGAATGACGTCATCAAAATGCTTTGAATTTATTGTGATATATACGGTTTAATTGGGAAGCGAGAAGCAGGAATACGAATAAATGAATTTCAATGGAATCGTTGTCATTAATTCGAACCGTTTGATTTATAACGGCAAATTGTTTATGAAATAAATTAAGGCAATTCGCATTTGAATTCAGAATTGATTTTCCGTTTTGCAGATGCTGAAACAATAAAAGTGAAATAAACCTTGACCAGATGTCAGAATAGAAAATATTATTGGATTTCTTGGTTTTTGGGCTCAACAAAGATAGATATTTTCTTCCTGCAATTTATTTGCGCTCTATTTCCATAGAAAAAAAAACGAAAAAAAATCGTAGGAAGATAAATGAATATCATAAAAGAAAATTGGATTATAAAAACAGCTAATGCGAATCTTTGAATAGATTATCATTATGGATATCAAATGAGAGAGCCTTGAATGTTTCAGCATCAGAAGCTTCTTCAGCAGAAATAAAAAATATGGATGAAAAATATAAAATCATTTTAAATGAGAAAACGCGCTCGCAATACAAAATAAATTTATTCAATCGGTCGATCAGTTTACGGTTAACGTTAGCAAGTAATTTAAAATGATAATAGGATGTCTTATCAAGTAATTGGCGTCCAATGGCTACCCATTACCCATATACACCATGTGAAAAGAAAAAAATATGAAGAAAAAAAACAGAATCAAACTAGTGAATGTGAAATTGAGTAAAAGCGAAAAAAAAACAAACAAACAAAAATACGTCTGAAATCAGCAGCATGATAATTGCATCGAATCACAATTCCTATTGCGATTGCCATGTTCAAATTGAAATTGAAAATCATCTGTTCAAAAGGTTCATTATCACTAAAGCCATGCAATTGGACGATGGCAAACAAATGAATATAGAATTCGTACAGAATTGACAATGAATGCTATAACGATGATCAAGGTGCGCGTGCTCTGTTTGCACAATAAATAATTTTCAGTCGCGTTTTCGTTTCACATTTAATTGGATCGGTGAAAAATGATACCGAATAAGCGCTTTTATTCAAATCTAAACACGATTCGCACAGTAATCCATTTGTCAATAAGAAGTTCTCTCATGCCTCGTGCTATTTATTTATGTATTCTATATTGCTTGTGCCGAGTCAAACTCTATCGAGAATTTTGTTTGTTATTTATCATTTATCACAAGCAAATTGAAATGATTCGATTTGAATATATATAGTGAGTGTGTACTGTGTGCTGTGTTTCGGCTCGTTTATTTTAACTTTGCATTTGAATATATTCAGTAGCCAAAAGCTGTTGGCAAACAGCAATAACGCGGCATTAAACTGTTTAATCGTCAACTCACAAATTTAAACAGTGATTTAATTTCCATCGAAATTTGTTGCGTTCCAAACATCGAAACGATATTCATCCTATTTTGTCTGGGATCTGGTGAAGCGGCCGTATATATTTAGTCGATTGTTGTTGATAACGTGCTCTTATTCCTCCCGTCGTAATCGTTTGCAGTCGATAAATAAATGTAAGTCTGCTCTTTGCACCGTTCGTTGAACGGATGGGTCGTTGCGCGAGTGATGAACCAAAAAAATCAACGAAGCATCCGAATACGCTTCATTCCAGTTTGATTGCGAACGAATGCATGCCGTATGCCGTATGCTGGAAGTTTGTTGTCTGTTTTCCGTTCCTTTCTTTGGTTGTCGCTTTTTTCCATTGTAAATGCCGCAGTGTATTGTTCACTTTTCGGTCTATCGTTCTGTGCTGTAAAGCAATTCAATCCAGAATGATGCGGTCTCGATGTTTGTACACACAAAATACAGAATACAAAATACAAAATGTATAAAACATTATTTTGGTTGGTACAGACTTTTGATATTTCGCACGCGTATTTGTTCCGGATCCATTCATCGTTCAGCATTGTGAACATAAGACAAAGATCGCAATACCCACCAAATGAAATGGAAATAATAACAAATGTCAAAAATTGTGAACAACCACGAGATATTTTCTTTATATGTATACAATTCCAGTCTGAAGTGAATAAAATGAATTGGCTCGGCGCGCTATCGACATTCCTATACACGTTTCATGACATCAGTCGCTCGTAAATGATACAAGTGAAAACAAAAATCATCAATTTTTTCTTCGATTCATTTTTTTTTCTCTGTGTTCTTGGATAGATTGAGATTTTTTCGACGTCAAAAGACGTTCTGTTTTGACGGCCAAATCGATGGAAACACTTTGAAATGTTACCGAGTTTCATTCATTCGCTGGAACTTTTGTCTTTCGTTTAATTTAATTTTTTGTTGTTTATTTTTGTGAGATCTATTTTGTGTTTTTGTGTTTGCAATTTGCATGGACCGTGCAACAGTTTGAACAAAAATACGTAGAAAATGAGCTAATTGTGATGGAAAAATTGTGAATTTTAAAATAATTTCCACTGGCTTTGGCAGTGTAATCATATTGTATCCGATGAATTTTCAATGAAAATTCATTCATTCGATTGTGTTATTATGGAACATCGAACAATCGTTTGAATTGTAGTTTCGTCATCGATTTTAATATTGTTAATTTTTTTTTATGTTGGATTTTTTTTTAAATGAATTTCGGTTCACCAAGAGAAGGGAACTCAACCTAAAACATTGAATGGCATTAAACACATAAAATCGTCGCACCGAAAGAAAAACAAAAACAATCTCGAATTTTGTGTCCAAAGCCCGTGTGCTATGCTGTGTAGGCAAGCAGTTTCAGTTTTTAATATAATAATCGGTGAGTTTTAATGCAAATCTCAGCAAAATTTAATCATTCAGTTGATGAGCTGACTGGCTCCGGTTTAAAACAGAAAAAAAAAATTATCACAAAGCAAATGTCCAATGTCGAATAGTGAGTGTAGTAATTTGTAATGTATTTATTCATTTTATATCAATTAGTATACGAATGGGAAACACTTGGAATGAATGTCCCTGCGGAGCATAAAAAATCGATATAGAAATACTCACATATTGTATAGTAAGAGTGAGCAGGGACCGTTTATGATCGAGCGTTCTAGTTTTTCAAAATTCATAATATTCAAATTAATTGTGAGGAAGAACGAATGGAAAAAAAACTAAACAGAAAAATAGAAATGAAAGAATGTGTTTTTTTTTAAATGCAAATAGTTTCAGAGACTCAACGGAAATTATGTTTTATAAATTGTAAACAATTCCTCTGCTGTGCTACAATGAATTACACTCCAATGGAATTAGTAATTGTATGGAATCCAAAATCCAAAGCAAAAACATACTGAAGCACAATAAATGTTGCGTTGAAACGTTTGTTTGCGTGATACTGCACTATATTATTTTGAATACTATTTGTTAAGTGCGTGAATGTGTTTAGCTCAGGTCAATGGATACACCAAAACAAAAACAAAAAAAGAATCGCCATATGTGGCCATCCATTCTTCATTCGTCAATTCCCATCTCTCAGAACAACGGTTAGTCCGTTTTTATATTGAGACCGAATAAGTTCGATGACACACATTTCGTTGCTTTCTGTTTTGGTTTTTGTCTGCAATTTCCGATTCAAAAAAATGTTAATTGAATTTAAGAATGCACGAAAAAAAAATCAATTCACTCGGCTCAACAAATCCAGTGCGTCACAAGTCACAAATCACAAGCATAAACAATAAACACTCTATTTCAGTCTTCAATCATGATTCCGGATACTCGAGACAATCACATTATTTTCGACGAATTCAGACCATACCAGAGAAAATCTTTTCCTCCGTAAGTTTTCTACGGTATTTACGTCAATCGAAAATAAAATAAAATAATGCGATTTCCAAAGGAATCAATCAAAAAAAAAAAAAATAAATAAATAAAATAAAAGCCAGGACCGAACCGCACAAACGTATCTCTTTTTATCTGATTTTCCTTTTTATGGTAATGAGATTTGTGGCCGTTGTGGTCGATACGATTACGTAGGCGTTCTGCTATTGACAACGACATAAAGACTACGTTTTTCTTTCTTTTTCTGAAATTTTGCTCAAATCAAGTAAATTGACGGTAAAACAAGGCTATAACTATCACTTGAATGGCGTATATTTTTTTGCTCTCTCCCGATTTGTATTTTTCGTTATTAAAAGTAATGTTCCATTCATAAATAATAATTATGACACGAAATGCCACTGAGAAATCAATGATCATTCAATCGGATAATAACAATAAAAATTGTCTATTCGATCAAATGAACTGTTCGGCATACGTTACAATCCAAATACAAAAGAATAAAAAGTTCATTTGTTCGATTTCACGAATTATTATTAATTTCAACATTCAATCGATTAGCATTCGTTACTATTGTTGTCGTTGTTGTTCGTTTATATTTGTCTTAATGTTTCATTCTGTCAACATTCAACAGCCTACAATTCGATATTGTTCGTGATTAATCATCTTTCCATATTTCGAAAGGTGTATCGTGTATCGTGTATCGTGTGCCATATGACGAAGAAAACATTCATTCCATGTTTAATTTTGCTAATTCAATAGATGAAAAAGTGTCATTTGTATTGGATATTAGATATGGGATATTGGAATTCAATTCTATTGTATCATTTTTATTATCTGACAAATGAAAAGAACTAACCATTGTTATTTGTGATTGAAAATGCCGAATGTCTAGCAAGTAAAGAAAATATCATGTTTATACACGTTAAACCGGACCGAAAAATTAATGCATTCGATTCAAATATTTATTCAGAAATATCAATCTTCTGACACCTGACACCAAAAAAACAAAAAACAAAATAAACCTGACGATGATAATTAGATTTATTAATATTATTATGACTACAAGCACCGGACTCCAATGTACTCCCATTTGCCTCGCCCGAAGATTTTTGCTCCAAATTATAATAATAATATGTAATATTAATATATTTTCTCTCTTCTCAATGGCACTGCCATCACAGCCATCACTGCCAACGTATTATGTCGAACAAATAACAACTGGAACAATTATATGCTACTCTAGTCAACCATCAATGTCGTGCTATGTTACGTGCATGGAATATGTCATACCATCAAAATAAAGTGGTGCAATTTTCATTATGACGCGTTTCTAATTTTTGTGTTTTAGTATTTTCTGGTCAAGTATGTGAGTCGCATTTATGTACATTGTACATATATTCATTATTATTATTGCAATGTGGACTTAGTCATCATAAACATTGACATTATGATCATAGCGCCATTGAGTACATTTATGACAATGTTGAACCAGTTAATAGAACAATTTTTACTTATTTCATTGTTGTTATTATTGTTTCTTCTTCCTCAAGATAAATGAACTTTCTCCGAAAAACAACAATACATTTTACTGGTTGACTGAACCAATTAAATTCTCCATCGCAAACACCAAATTTTTTTCCACCGATTTTTCATAGCAATCAAAGCCCAAAATCGAATCAACAAACGCTAAATCGGTTCGCCCGCTGATTGCTAACTCTAATTTATGTGAATAATTAAATTTTTAGCGGCCCAGATTGTGTTTCCGAACGATGGTCCCTTGCTTACTAGGAACTTTGGCTGGCTTTCATCTGTATTTTGATTGTCTGTCTGCTGAGTATTTGCTTTGGATGAAAACATTTTGGCTATAATTACTGCCTAAATCTCTCATCACATGATGATTGATTAAATTTCTTTATTTTTTTTTTGTGTGTTTGCGTATGTAATTTGAAATCATTGTTCTATCCGAACGAAATTCGAAACTAAAACTGGCGTCGGGAACGTGTTCAATGGAACGATATCGTCATCATTATTATTATAGAACTCAATGCATATTGATGATTGTTAGATGATTGGATTTCAACTGTTATGAGCTTTTCATCGAAACGGAATTAATGAAGAACGTAGAACATAGCAAGCATTTGTGTTTGGAAAATTGGATTGAAATTCAGCTACCGATATACAAAGAATATAAATATCACCCGGATGGCATTGAGTCCATTGAGTTATAATATACATGTGATAAGTGGTAAAGCTTGACACACATGATTGAACTTTGAACAACTGTAAACAAAATAAACATTCAACTGGATGTAGTGGCATTTCCATAAACGAAACCAACAAGTAAAAAAAAAGAAGAAAATTATCGAATATCCAGAATTGAAAGTCAAGATGATCAATTGAGTGCAGAGTATATATGTACTTATATGAATCCCGGGAGCAGAAAATAATTCCTTGTCAAGGAATAAAAAAAATTTCTGCTTATCCAATGGATAATATCCATGCAAAGGATGAAAAGTCGCGAATACACAAATTTCAAATGTCCCTCAAAATGTATTACGTTCATCGAATAGCTTTTGAGTCACAGCGTAACAAATGTGTGGCGCAGTTGCGAGTTAGCATCCCAACTGAACGTACACATCCGTTTGGCTGCATGCTGGTTTATTTCTTTCGCAAAGCTAACCGTGGTGTCGATTGAAAGTGATAAAGTTTGTAAAATGTTCGTTCCGTTCGTTCGTCCTGTTTGTCTTGTTGCTGGATTTGTTTGTCGAATTTTTTTGTTTTTTTTGGTTAGAAATTGAAATGCGCGTGTAAAATTCAATTAAATTAAATATTGATGATCAACTAAGCTCGAAATTGAAACAACACACACAGTTCAATTGAATTGAATATTCAACAAGTTTCAGTTCATTTAATGTTCATCACTCACCAGTATTCATGCTGTTTGCTTGTCTCAATTCATACCAAATGGTGTGCAAACTGGCATGAATTGAATAAAATTAATTTGTTACCAATTACATTTAAATTGAAGTGAATTTGCCAATTGAACGTCATTTCGAAATTCGAAATTTTCGTTTGTCAATTGATTTAACGATATGAATAACCGCATAAGCTTTGGATAAGCATACAACATTGTTAGATACTTACTGTGTGTTCATAAACAAGAAACGAAAAAAAAATCTTTATTAAATTATTAATAATTCTATTCACGGGCGGGAAATAAAATGGAAAAAAAAATTACATTGAATCAAACATTCCATTTGAAAGTGAAGAAATAAGGTGAAAGAAATAAACGGCAGTTAAAGAGCACACATCCGTACACACAAACCTATAACAAACATACATGAAAGAAAAATCCGAGATAAAAGTCAAAACGATTTTGTTCGGCAATCGGTTACATTTGATTTCATTAGTCGACGTTGTCGCTTTGGCCATGTTTTTATTTTTATTTTTTTGGGCCATTCGGTTTGTTTGTGTATCGAATTATTTCTCCATTATCATGGATAAATCTAGCCAAGAAGGACACATAGTACCGTATCGTTTTTGAATAACCTGAATATTTGATTTTCGATACATGTGTGTGTGTGTGTGTGTTGTTTTTTTTTCTTTCTCAATAAAAGCTAATTATTTATTCATTCGTTCGAAAAAAAATAAATCATATCAAGCAGTTCGGTCAATGAGAAATGATATATATATCAAAGTCGAATCTCGGCCTTATGACCATGCTGACCATACTGCGTACCATTTTTCTTTTGTGTCCACCTAATTAATTGCAAAAGTTTTTTCTCATGTGATGCAGACATTGATTCATCAGTGATTTCGGTTCATCATATTCCATACAAAATATTGACGATTGAAGATTGAATAGACTCGAACTGCGAACTGTGCCAATTACTATAATTGATTCTTTTTCCGTTGATAAGAAAAAAGATGCAGCTGACAAAAATCCGAATTAATTTTCTAATTAAATGAGATCGAGTCAAAAACCGAGATAAAGATATTATTTTTGTGATAAAAAATTGTGTGTTGGTGCAAGGTTTCGATATGTGTTTTTTTTTGTTGTATCATTTGTGTGTCACCGGATTTTATGAAATGATTATCATTTTAAGCATTGTTGATTTATTGGGCCGTTAAGTGAACACTTTTCCACCAAATTATCACAACGATATTATTATCATCATTACAAGCGTTCAGCTCTCTGTTCTTTGTACTCTGTACATTAATTCGTTAATTTAGAAAAGAAACATTTTGAATTGTGTGATTTAAACACTTGAATCAAATTTCCAATCTTTTGCTCTGTTGATGCCTTACAATAATGCACACAATACATTTTGTTATTTGTTGTTCGCAGTACAGTGAAAGAAATTTGGCTCAATTAGTTAATGTATACTTATTTCATGGAATTTTCTCGTTTCAAATTTAATAGGCCATCAATTGAGTGGAATCATACGCGTATTTCAATAATTCTCTTTTGTCCGCCAATAATATTTCCATTCATTGTAATTTTCCTCATCTTTAATGTGGTAGACAATTTTATTTTGAAATGCTTTTGTTTCTCTTTTCATTTTTCAGAATATCGATAAAAAATTTTTTATTTATTCCTTCGGGTCTCCGGTCTTTAACGTACCGAACCTATAACAATTCGAAGAAGCATCATCATCTTTCCTGTTGACTGCTATTTATTGGATAATAACATTTGGAGCCAAAAAATGAAGCATCGTATACAATCTACGTGTTTCTCATCTGAATACATGAAATATGATTTATTAGGATGTTTCTTTATTGTGGCAAAGATGTCGATTCAGCCTTTAGGTAATTGGTTTTTCACTTTTTTTTGTTCATTATTTGTACACAGTTTTACCCATAAAAATGGTTAGACAATGTCGTCTTTTTAATTGAGTGTACTCGAAGCGAGAGAAATATGTTTTCTCCGACAAATCCCATAGCAAATAGCTTTCAACCTTCAACTGATTCCTTTTTCTTAAAATTGATGAAGTCATTGTTTGAACGATTTTTTTTTTCAGATGAAATTGTTGTAGTTCAAACTGAAAATGATAATGCATTACTTTCATTATATTTTAGCAAAAAAAAAATCACTTTCGCTAACGATGGTCACTTTTTCTTGTCTTTTTTAACCTTATGTCCCAATTTACACAACAGTTAAATCATCCCAATGTTGAGGTTCGAAACGACAGTAAGCAAAGTCAGACGGAATAGAGTGGCAACACAGTGTCACTCCAAGCATAAAACAAAAATCATCTACAAACGTGGAAATTGTGCAAAATAGATCGAAAAACACAATTCACATTGACGGCACAATGTTATCCAATTATCGGTTGAATGTATCGAATGATGATTTGCAACCGGTAACGGTTGTACCATACAAACATGCAATCTTCCAGTCACGCCATCATTATCAACACCATCGGCGGCAATCATGCTGTTCAATTTTTTTTCCGATGGCATTTGAACGTGCCGCACCAAAATCCATTCTTGATCCCAGATTCGATTCAATCATTTTAGAAGGTCAATTTCAATCGAGCGCATTTCCACAAATTCGATTAAGATATCGGTGAGTGTTTGATTTCTGAGAGACTTGACATTATACTATTTTTTCTATTATGTTATGTTATGTTATGTTATGTTATGTTATGACTGATTTGGTTTATTTTTTTCTTCTCTCCGCTTAGATACGCTTTGATATATGTGATTTTAAGCTCATTGATCTGGTTATTGTATCATTTTTTCGTGTTGGATGCATCAATTGCACAGATTCAGCTCATAACACTATTTTCATCGTATGCCATTATATTGACGACCTCAATATTTTTGTATTGTTTAACATTTACAAAATTTTATCGTGTGCACACAACATTTGCATCAATTGTAATGGCCATTATGCTAATCGTATCATCGTTAACATTGCTCGAATTCACATCAATCGAATTATTCAGCCCGTTGGGCCATTTTAGCATTTGTATTGAAATAATTTTATTGATTTATACAATGTTACCATTGCGGCTATGGCAAAATTGTGCGTTAGCTGCAATTTATTCGATTTTATTTGAAATTGGATCGGTGCGTTCCAGTAACAATGGATTTTTTTATCGAATTTTCTTGATTCGATTGATGCTTCACATGTGCATTCACATGGTGGGCTTTCATATATTGATTATGAATGTGGTTCGTATGCGTGGCACATTCATTGAAGTCGGACAAAATCTGTTGGTGCGACGTCAATTGGAAATGGAAAAACAGGTGAACCTATTTTCTATGTAAATCGCCCTAGCGGGACACGGTGAATGTCGACTGAAAAAAATTGTATTTGAATTGATTTTCAGTTGAAGGAGAAAATGATTCACAGTGTTATGCCTGCCAAAGTGGCAGATATGTTATTACGGGAACGCAGCAGCGGTGACCAAACATTTTTCAGTCCAGCAAATAATGTTAAATGTTTGTTTCGTCCATTTCATATGGCAAGTATGGATAATGTTAGCATTCTGTTTGCTGATATCGTTGGATTTACAAAAATGTCATCAAAAAAGACAGCCGAACAATTGGTAGAAATATTGAATGATTTATTTGAACGATTTGATGATTTATGGTAAGTGAATTCTCGGCCAATAACCAATATACAATAACCAATATACCGCTCTCTAATCTGGGAATATTTAATATTTATGGTCACAATTGTAGCATTTTGAATGGCTGTGAGAAAATATCCACGTTAGGAGATTGCTACTACTGCGTTTCAGGCTGTCCTGAACCGCGAAACGATCATGCAATTTGTAAGTTTTAGATATTTTCAATTCTGCAAATGTATTTTGCCTAATTCTAATTAATTAATTATTAATTTTTTGCTTAATGATAGGCTGCGTTGAAATGGGATTAGGAATGATTGCTGAAATGCGATTGTTCGATACGAAACGGCATGAAGGTGTTACGATGCGAGTTGGCATTCACACTGGCACTGTATTGTGTGGAATAGTTGGCACCAAACGTGTCAAGTTTGATGTTTGGAGCAATGATGTTTCATTGGGTAAGTTTACAAAAAGCCCTCAAAGCACAAATATGTATAGGCCGCAGTATTTTACAAATTTTCCATAAATTTAGCCAACCGAATGGAAAGTACGGGGAAAGCTGGACGAATACATGTATCCGAAAAAACATTTGGATTTCTAGAAGATAATTACATTTGGGAAGCGGGAGATGAAGTCGAAGGTAATACAATAATAATAACGATAATAAGTTGAGCGCTTTCCCCAATTTCTGATGTGCTAACACAAATGGAGTTATTTTTTCGCTTCAGGCCTCAAAACCTACTACATTCTTCGCCGAAGATCCTCAAAATCATTCGATCACCTGCGACCGAAAGATTTGAATTTAACAATTGCAAAAGAGAATGGCGAAATTCAATCGACCAACGCAACCAAATTACTTTCGCAGAGTGCAACAAATCTAACAGCATCATCACGCCCATTAGACACAACATCGCCATCAGCAATGTCCACAGGTGTCGCATCTGGACGGGTTCGTGCCACAACATTTAGCAAATTAACCAGGTATCTACGTTCAAGCATTCATTCAAATAATAGCACCAAAGAGCAGCATACAAATCAAAGACGTCCGCAACCTCCGCCCCAAATATTTATATCATCAAAATCGCTTCCGGATAGTTTGACCTCGAATAATCCATCGATATTGAATTGTTGTCCAAATTCGTTGACACCAGTCAGTCGTAATGCAAGCGAACGTCATGCAACTTCATCAATTGAAAGCTCAAAAATAATAATTGGATCGGATGCATCGGTGGCCAATGATACATCAAATAAATCATCTGTAACGAGCTCACGCCAATGGAAACTGCCAAAATATTTGCGAAAATTTGATAATCGAAATAACAACAACCACATCAACAACAACAATGGCATCAAATGTAACAAAGAATATATGATGACAGATGGTGAAACAGACAATGAACGACACCCAGACCATGATCAATCCTATCAATTATTGCCAATTATCATACAAAAAGCAAATACGGAAGCGTCATTATGTACAATTGATCGGGTAGCAAACAACTGTTTAGAACGTGGATGCAATATATTGGATAGCACAACAAGCGGTTCACCGAGCCCACGATCGAATAGTCACATCAATAATACAGATATCATTGATATTCGATCGTATATATCACAATCACGCAGTGACATAACACCATTTTATCCAGAACGGTCCGATTCATGTAAATATCGAACGCAACGTTCGAATAATACCGAAATCTCACCGATACGTCGACCTAGAGCAAAAACGTTAGCATTAACCAGCCAGGAGAATTTTAGCTGTAAAATGAGTGAATTAACAAATGAACTCAAAGTACCAAATCAATTAACTCGAAAACATTCACAATATGCAAACGCGTCAAACGCCAATTATTTGAAATTACCCGAAATGGCACCAAATCATACATCCATTTCACAGGAGCGCTTATCAATTGATGATCTTGCTTCGTGGGTATCGAACATTTCGGATGATCCAATATCGGCCGAACAATCGTCAGCCATTGTCATTTCACCGAATGATGAAATCCATTTGGATCCCATACGTAAACAAAGTGACTTACAATTAGTGAAATGCGTTAAAGAAAATGCCAAATCACAACAAAACTATTTAGTAACACCACCAATATCTCAATTAACATTATTCTTTCGATCGCCAATGATGGAAAAGGAATTCCGAAACAAAGCCCATCAACTTAACAATCGAAATGGCCCGCTCACCATTGCCGTACCATTGTTTAATACATATTTTGACATTTTAATTGGTGCTGTCATCTTTTCAACGGTTTCATTGGCCATGTTTTTGCTTTCGGCTTCCGAAAAATTCCATGATACACCGTTAAAATGGCTTTGGATCGGTATCTTTGGTGTGTTTACATTGCTTGAGCTGAGCGTATTGGCTTTGTTCACCAAAAAACTGTTCCGAAATCCATATTATCAAAAGAAATCAATTGAAGTGCCGAACGAAGAGAATGGAATTAATGAAACGAATCGGCGAACACCATCAAGGATATCCATTTCATCTGCATTTTCTCATTCAATTTATTCGATTCCGAGCGGTGTTCAGAAATATTTCGAAGATAATGTCATTGCCTGGATATCACCATGGTACAAATGGCATATTATTTTTGGATTTTTAATGTCATTGCCGGCCATTTTAACATTAACTCATTTTTTAATTCTGAATATGACCAATGATGCATCGGTGTTTGGTTGCCATTATGGCTTTTTGATGCTCGTTTGTATTGTTCATTTTTGTAATTTTACTCAATTGAGCTGTTGGATGCGAAGCATTTTAGCAGTTTTAGTTGCATCAGCATTCATTGGTGGCATTTCATTACATCAAATCGAATGGATGGACATTGATTCAAATTCAACATTCAATTTAAATAAAACCAAAGCTATTTACAACAAAACCTATGGCATCGAAATAAACGATCGCAATAAACCGCATTGTTTTGAGAAGAAAATCGATATGGAAATTTATTTGGATCTTGCGTTAGTTTTGATTCTTGTATGGTTTTTGAATCGTGAATTTGAAATATTTTATCGTTTTGCATTTTATAGTAGTTTTGTGGCGGAAAAAGATAAAATTCGTGTACAATCAATGAAAAATCAAGCCGATCTATTATTACAGAATATTATACCAAAGCATGTGGCCGATCATTTAAAAAATACGGCCAAATATTCGGAAAATCATCATAATGTTGCCATTATATTTGCAAGTCTTATCAATTTTAATGAATTGTACGATGAATCGTATTTGGGTGGTCGCGAATATTTACGTGTATTGAACGAATTGATTATCGATTTTGATGAACTATTGAGTCGGCCACAATTTTCATGTGTCGAAAAAATCAAAACAATTGGCAGCACTTTTATGGCCGCTTCAGGACTTGATAATAGTTTACGTGAACACAATAGCAACGATCACATCAATGCACTCATGGAATTTGCATTTGCTATGCAAGAAGTTGTGGCCGAATTCAATAAAGATTTGCTTGAATTTGATTTAATATTGCGCATCGGTTTTAATGTTGGTGATGTAACGGCCGGTGTTATTGGCACAAATAAATTACATTATGACATTTGGGGAGATGCAGTAAATATAAGTAGTAGAATGGATTCGACCGGAGTTCCAGGACGAATTCAAATTGGTAAGGATTGTATTCCATTTTTAAATGAACATTTATACGAATTTGAGCCAAGGGGAAAAATATTTGTTAAGGGCAAAGACGATATGGAAGTTTATTTAGTTAAACGAATCAACTTACATGATATTACTGCTGAACCGGGACAAACAGTGGCGCAAAACATTTGACCAAATATTGTTGACTAACTGACATACAAATATATGAAAGTAGAATCTTTTTTGCAAATCTCCAACAAATGTGAAAACACTTAGATTTTTTCCAATTCCTCAAATCAATAACTTATGAATTTTACACTCTTTATACAGAAAGAGATAACCCGTCAAATGGAAAATAGAGATTATTTGAAAGAAAAAAGCAGAAGATTAAAACTATCGTCTAGAGATGATTATTATTATTGACCAAGATGGAAATTCGAATTTTTCCCATGAAAGCATATTTTTTCGAAATATGTATTTAGTATTTATTTATAATGTTTATTGAATGTGGATTGTGGATCGTTGTGATTCAATTTTTATGCAGTCGAATACAGGAGCAAAAGAGAATTATTTTTGTTTTTATTTTAAATCTAAAATAAGTTTGATCCAAATGAAATTCAAATATATAAATTTATATATTGAGTGCTCTGACTATTTGCTCTATTGAGTGTTCACACTGTGTATGTATGTAAATATGGCATAAATGTAGCTAAAGAATGTTTACCATTTATATTATTATTATTACAAATTATCATTATTATTTAGAGGACTACGAAATTATATTATTATTATAATTACAGTTATTTGAAATGAAATTATTACAGAAACGGTCAGAGGCTGACAAACGTTATTGATTGCTTAAAAATATGATAAAGAAATATTGTATGTTGCAATGTGATGTGCTTCATTATTGCTAAACTTATATTTACAAAGAAGAAAGGCCATTATTTTTAATGATTGATTATATTATGATAAAATTTAAATAAATTGGTATTGCTTGATTAGCTATTGCAATTTATTGTTGATGCAGCTTCTGTCGGCTAAACTGAGTAAGCGATGAAATGAAAGTATTTTGAACTCGAGTAAATAGAATGAATATTATGTCCTGCAAAATATACGATTCAAATTTAAACAAATTATTTGCTCATTGAAGCAAAAAAAAAAAAAAACAATAAAAACCTTATAGAACAATTTGAATTCTGTTTTGACACCTCTTCCTCCTTAACCAAAAATTATTATTATTAATGCCATCTATTTGATTGCACATGATAACTAATCAAAAATTCATTATTTTTCTGCCTCTATCTTTTCAATGTTGTTTTCAAAATCAAAATTTAAGAAATCCAAAACAATTTTCCATCAACACTTTTGTATCCTCTCCATGAACCATTACCGATTCTCAATAAACGAATTTATGAAAAATATCACAAAATAATGTGTTTGTTATCTGTTTGTTTAATTTTGTTTTGTTTCCTTTCGAGCTATTGTTATCATCAACGGTTTGTACGACTGACTGAACTTTTATTTTCGGAGAGCTGAGATTGAGTGAACGCACCCCAACAGACGGTTCAATGTTTATGTCAAATAAATAATGGTTCAGTTGTTAATAACTAATGCACTCAACATACGATACCGAGACAAAGATCTATTTTTATTGCCGTTCGTTCAAAGATTAATAGTCCCAAAGCGATATTGAATCAGTTGGACACTTTGAGAAGATTCATTTCCAGGATTTAAATGAATGTAACAGTGTAAAAAGAAGTACAAAATAAAGAGAGAAAAAAATTTAAAAAACGCGATCAAAGAAAAACTTCTAAAATAACATATCGACTTGTTGAGTCAGACGGCGAAGCTCAGAAGAGATGGACGATGATCAGTTTTTCGAATCGATTTTGGCCACGGAAAACAATTATCACTTCAAACCATTGAAAACGATTCCAATCAGCAGGTAAAGTCAGAGCCCACAAATACATTTGTGACTCATTCAATATTTCCGACTTAATTTTTTTTTCTTTCTTCCATTTTGTTTGTTGTTGATTCCCCTGTAGCGCTCATGCTGTGGTATCATTTTTAATAAGCATTCTCGGCGCTATTTTGGCACTGTTTCTGAAAGGTGGTCAAGGTTGTGAGGAATATTTTTATATTCTCTATTTGCGATGCATTTATTGGGTTTTGACCTTTGTAAGTTTAAACAATTGACAATGAAATCGGTATCGATTTTGATAATTTCATTCGTTATCTTTTTTTTTTTTGTTTTTCGTTGTGGTTTATTTCAGTTGTACGATGTTTTGATAAAGAAACACCATGAAAATCTTCGAATGAACGGCTATCATGAATTCTATAGAGCAACTCTCATTCATAAAGGAATACCATTGCATGTTGTTTCTCTTTGGAATACAGTCATTTTATTCATTCAAACAATTATGCAACAATATTATCGTGAAGATTTTTTCAATCATTGCATCAGACAATTTTTCTCACCAACCACTTATGTTGTGTTGTTTAGTGTTTTGGAAACAATCATTTTAGGCGCTGTCCATGGATATTATATTGTTCGAGTGTCACGTTTCAATAAGGCCACTTTGCCGCCGGATGCATTCCGTGGTTTAAGCGAAAGTTTAAGTTCGGTGAGTACATATGACAAATCTGCCTACAGAACAGGACTCAATGTAATAAATATCATTTGTGCTCTGAATAGGTTGGCGTTTCAACCCGCGATGCAGAGACCAATGATCTGTTGGAGAAACAAGCCGATTTGATTAACTATTTGAAAGATCATAACAATAAACTAAACCAAAAATTGATGACATTGAACGCACAAATGCGTACTTCGTCGGGAAATGTTGCCCAAAATTGAAATCAAACTCAAACGAATCTCAAACCATAGCTGAATGTTTCTCGAAACTCATATGATTTAAGTTTTAATCGTTTTTATTTTTTCTGTTCTTTTTGTAATATTTCGAAATTGAAATTTGATTTGCATAAATCATTGGTGTATTGAACGATGATGATGATGATGATGAATAAATATAAATGATAATAATAATAATAATAATAATTGGATAATATGTTTGGAAAAGTTTAGTTTAGGATTTTGCAGAAAGTGTCCTTCCTTCCAGAAGCAATTGAGCCGACTCAACTTTGGCCCTCATTATGTTCATGGCCATGGCATGTGCGTGTTGTCTTAAACGCTGCTCCTCTTTTCTTGCTAGTTCCCGTAAACGCTTTTCCATTTTAGTACTGAAATTAAAATTATAAACCTTTTTAAAGAATAATTTTATATAAATTTTAATAATTAATTCTGTTTCAAATCTAATGCATTAAATCAGAAATCGAGATTGTTGGTGCAAATAAATACTGAAAATACTTCAAAATCTATAGTCTGTGATCGCAACATACATTGAACGAACTGAGCTCACTTCCGAAACAATATTTTAAATGCACTGATTTTAATCAATTTAAACTTACTCTTCTGACATAAATGATTTCCAAGCGTTTGTATTTTTAACATGCCATCGATGGCATTTAGGAATGCATTTTGCGACAGTCATTGTTGCCTTCAACTTTTCTTCGGCCATTTCATTGATTCGCTTTCGTGACCATTTTTCTCGGAGATTCGCCGCCAAATTGCTGCGTACCATTTTCGATGATAAATATTCGTCCATTGAATTCGGTGTTTTGGCTTTGCTTTTTGACACGATTTTCGATCTATTACGTTGTCGTGCCGAAAATGATGAGTTGCAATTACTGGCATTAAAAGATGGACTGCTGTTATCTGCATATTGCTGGTCTGTGAGGCCCGAATCGATAGCATTGTCATCGATTTGAACGTTCCGACAAGGTTTTTTCCTTTCGAGAAATAATTCTACAGGGCAAGATTTGGCTCTACGGTGCCGATGCTTTTGTTCTTCATCTGACTGAGGACTTGTTACGACGAAACTTGGTTTCACATGATTACTTTCTACTTGTTTTGTTTGTTTAGGTGGGCTGTAGATATCTCTGAAAGAGACGGGTGGTTGGTGCTCCATTTCAAAATTTGAATTACAATTGTTAAAATATAAATCGCACGGATGGGATTCGATGTCAAAAGAAAGTGGTGATTTAATTCCCGAAAATATCGGTGAACACATCGATGGTGATAAGTGCCTCATGAATTCATTCTCAAGAAATGTTGTCGACAACTTTTCTCGCAATGTCTTCAACCGTTTCAAAGGTGTTGGCGTTCGATTCGAATCTGCACTTCGTAATCTTTCGATTGATTTCGGTTTAACGTCATCCATTTCGTCGAAGTCATTCAATGTTGCTTTGCTGAAACTCTGAAGCCAAAACATTGTTGGTAAAAACATTTACGTAAAACTTATTCGGCTAACTTTAGATCTCTTACCCAGCACAAACTCGGCGAAATTGTATTCCGTCTTAGTGGAGAATCTCGTTTCTTTTTCTTTGTGTTCGGTTTCTTACGAGATGACGCAACTGATGATGCCCGAAATGGCTGACAATTGCTTTTGTTTTTCAATGGTTGGCTCAGGTCACAATGGATCTTTTTCAATAAACTAACTCGTTCGGTAAAATCAAAATCAGGCAAATCTCGAACTTGTTCATAGTCTGGAAAATGGAAAATTTGTTAATTTAATTTATTTGGCTCGCATCAAAAGAAATTCAATTTCGTTCAATTACTTGGAATGCTTTCGTAGAATTTAATCATAGAAAATGTGCTTTGGCAATTTTTTTTCGATTTTGATTTTGTATTTGAACATTTCCCTTTGTTTGACACACTTATTTTGCGTCCACAACTTTTGGTCCTTATTTTATCACAAAGTCGCCTATTTTTGCATTTCAAATCCATGATAAATAAATTCAAAATGACAATTCCCCGTGAGCGAGGAATTGATGAATTCTTCAACACAGCCAAACAAAAATAATTTTATTTCATTTTAACTTGTTATTTCACGATGCCTTGGCAACCGTTATTACTATTGATGTCATCGTCAAAAGATGTAGAGCTTACCATTACAAGAGACTCTCGTCGTTGCGTTACCCATTCCCTTTTTTGCTGCTAAGAAGCAAGTTTCGTATGAAAAATACTTCCCGATGCCTGCAGGGCACACAGCCACAATTCAGAATAATAATTAATTTGCAATGCAATAAAAGACAGTTTTTGCGTTTAAATTTTCAATAAGTGACCATGTGAATAGTTTTCGTGTCGCCAAATATGCAAATTGGACGACTTGAAATATTTTCTCTTTTTTGCTCTTTTTTCTCTTGTTTTTGAGTCTAATCTTTTTGACTCTTTTTCTTTTCTATGTTTTTTTTTATGTTATTTTCCTTCTTCTTCTTCTTTTTTTCACAGGTCGAATCTTTATTCTTAATATTCTTTTGAATCTTTAATTTTTGATATTTCTTCGTTCATTATTATTATACGAAAATTGCAAATTAAATTCTACAAATAACAACTACAATTTCCCTTTTTCAAAATTATTTACATCCAGACAAAGGTGATTAACACTAAATTGGCGGTCGTTGTTAGCCCACATATTCAAATTCATCATCAAATTGTCTTTGGAAGGAAAATATCCAATGTGACATTCATCATCAAATCAAATTATTATCATTGAGCCAACGAACGACGCTCACATTCAAACATCAAAGCAACGGAGAAAAATAAATTCATAATTTCATTGATTTCGAATGAAACAGAAGGAAAAAAAAAATGGAAAAAAATTATCTTAAAATTAAATAAAACGAAAGAAAATGGCCCATTCCGTGACAAGTGAACAGCATTTGTGAATTCGTTAAAAAAAACATGTCATTCAAAAGACCGTGGCAATAGTACCATTTGGGGGTATATCCACGCCTGGATAACAATTTCGTGACTTTCAACATTTATCTTTCCAAACAATAAAAATTTAATATTATCGAAAAGATGTTCAAAAGAAATGAAATCGCCCATTTTCATAACTATTTAAAAAGGAACGATTGTGGATATTCGCTTACTTAGAGCATTAAATTTATCTTAAAATAACGACCGATTCGTAATCATAGATGCATTTTCGATCGCAATCGAACATCAGCGCAATATAATTCGAAAACAAATCGTCAATTCAACTTTGCAATGGATCAATCAAATTCTTTGAATTCTCCATCAAAACAGGAGAATATTTCTGTTTTGGTTTTGCATCTTTTCACAACACGTTTTGGTTTTGTTTTGTTAGTTGTTTTTTTTTTCCTTTTTTCGTTTCTTTGAATTATTAATTGCTTAAATTTATAAACATTATTTTGTCTACTATCTAATAAATTGGATTTTCATCAATTGTTTTTTTTTTGTTTGTTTGTTTGTGTTGTAAAATTCGAAAAGCATTGAAATCGGATGAAATTATGTCTATTGTTATATTCTCAGCAAATTTGCAACGTGTAACGAGCTTTTCTATTGCTTACTTGTTATTTCGTTTTTTGTTTTATTTCTTTCAAATGTATGCAAATGTTTAAGATAATTTTTGTGTGTCGCTTTTTCCAATTTTTCGATTTCGATTATTATAAAATGGGTTTTAGTAAATAACTGCGAGTTCTGAAGTTCCTTTCTGGTGCATCTGAACCGGAGTTCAATTAGCGGCGCCAAGATCGATCCTCTGATTCAGCCTCATCATCGTCTTCTTCATCCTCAAGAGGAAGTGCATCATCGGGAACGGTTTCATCCAATAAATCATCTTCGATTGAAATCTTTGGTTGCTTAGTATTCGGTCCGAACCAGGATATCTAAAATGGCGAAAATAAATTCATCATTATATATTCGTTCAATCGTACATTGAACCATTTCTCCAACTTACTTGCAACTGCTTGTCTTTGAACCGTCTTCCACGTAGGATAGCCTGCTCGGCATTCAAGCGAGTGGCATATGTTATTCTTAACCATGGCGTTTCTTTATCAATGTCATTTTTGGTGATCTCTCCGTAATGCTGAAATGAAGAAAAATTTGTGAAACGGTTCCTCATTGGGACGATGGCAAAATGTGAACTCACTTTGAAATGACCAAGGACGGCATCACAATCATCCGATTCGAAACCAGCAACGATAATGGTTGTTGGTCTACGATCGAAACTAGTTGAGCCTGGCGGAGCTGGTTTAACTCGTGGTGATTTTGCTACGGTTGGAAATTGTGACTTTGTACCAGTTCCCAAACTTTTTTGCAATTCTTCCAAACGTTTTTGAATTTCGGTTGTATCGTTGCCCTCTTGATGCTGAGCAATAAGCTCTAATTCCATATCCAAAAGCTCCTTCTTTTGGAGTTCCTTTGATTTTCGGAAAGGATGGACGTTAGCCGATTGAACTGGTGTTATTTGAGCCGCTATTTGAGCCTGATCAGATGCTATCTCTTTATTCAATTTGTCGATGTTTGTTTGTAAGGTTTTGATGGTTGTTAGCAAATTGTTTCGTTGTGGATCGGAACTTTCCATTTTTTCCACCAAATCAACACATGTGCGCATTTGTTTTATATATCCTTGTAATAATTCATGCTTTCGTTTATGTAAGCCATGTGCCAATTGAACGGCTGCTTTCACTTGTTCCTCTTTCTTTTTTCGGATCGCTTCTGGTGGTGCTCGGCCGATACGATTATTTCGAACACGATTCGTTGCTAATGCCGATGCCGGTGGTATAACCGACGGTGATGTTGATGTTTTCGAGAAAATCGAATTTGAATTATTATTTTGAGCGGTGCTTGTTGTGGCCGCATTTCCCACTTGTTTGCCGGCTTCGGTTGAGGCTGGCGTTGGATTTGCAGGCACTGTATGATTCAAACTATATTGATTGTTTTTACGTGAAAAATTATTTGTAACATTGTCATCTTTGGCAGCACCGGATGTTGAATTGGCATTTTGTGATGATGAATTGCCATCCAATGCATTCGCATTCGATCCAGTATGCCAGAAAACTTTAATGAATCGATTATTTAGAACGGCTTCCGTACTACGGTATGCAACATTTGCTTCTGCATGTGTTGAAAATGTAACGATTGCTGCCTCTGGATCGCCTTCATATGATATTTGAATGTTAACGATTTTTCCAAATTTGCAAAAATGATTATTTAAATGGGCGATCGAATTCAAGCCACGTGGCACTTTGCGCAATTCCAATGAGCAATTATTTTGTAATCCAATACGATTTGGCGGTCCTAGGCGACTATTTATCGGTAATTTACGTTTTGCCGGACCCTCGGCTACGGCAACTGTGTCTTCAGGCTCGTAACGACGTTTTTGACTTGCTGAAATATCACCGCCTGAATTGGCTTCAATCACTGGCACAGATATTAGCTCACGTTGTAATGGAGTGGTTGCACCCGGTCCTGAAAACAAACAAATTTTCCCCGTTAAAATCGTTTTGCATCGAATTTTTGTTTTTCGTTTTTTTTGTTTTTTTTTTTTTTGCGCTGCAAACTTACCTAATGGCACCGAAAATGGTGGTACACGAAATGCTGACCCAACCGCTCCCAATGGCATCGGAAATGGTGTAATTGGTAATGCACCACGATTTGGACCGTTTACAAAACTAGTCCCCTGTGGCCAAATTTCTGGTACGTCTGGATTATATTCGGCTCCGCCACGGATATGTGATGTTTGAATAGTCAACAATGTTGGATTATTCAAATCTTCCAAAACAACTGGATTAACGCCATGATCCCATGGGCATGTTTCGCCTCGCATACAATATCCCTTCTCATCAAAATCCCGACAACGATCATTTTTTGGTGGTGGAGATAAGCTTCGATTTAGCTTTTGCTCATCATTGTCGATCGGTGAATCCGATCGATTATAATATTTTGGTGATTTTGGTTCATGTCCGGAATTTCGTCTAAATGGATTATTAATAGACGATTTGCGACGATCCAAATCGGATGGTGATTTATTTCGATAGTTTAAATGCCGATTTGGGCCATATTTATCGCGGCGTTGCCGGGAATTTGAACGTGATCTTGAGCGATCTCGTCGCCGTTGCTGATCTCTTCGATGATGCTCATTGATATCATTGCCCGATTTGACCGGACTAATTGGGCTAACTTCACGCAATTTTGATATCGAATTGCCTAATGGTGATGAATTTACATCCTGATCAACATCTATTGATGTGCGCGCCGTTGAGTCTAATTTTTCAACAATAATTGAATTTGATTCATGAATTGGTGTAGCCGGCACATCTGGCGTCATTTGATGTGTTTGCTCTGGAATACCGACCACGGCTACATTTGTCACCTTTCCATTTTTCACAGTCGATGGCAATTTGTGTAAATATTCTTCAGTTGAAATCAATTCGAATAAACGATTCAGGAATTTGTCAGTGTGTTCGCCTAAAAACACATTCAACTGTTCGTTCATACATTGCTTCAAATCATTGACGGGCCTATCTTTTTTTAATAATGCCAAAACGTATCGTGCCAAACAAACTGGATCAGCATCGCATCTAAAGTTTATTAAAAAAAAGAAAAAACATCGAAGAGAAAATGTAGAAGACAAAACATTCAGATATAATGAATTTTATTTAGAGAGTTTGACCTTCAATGAACATCTCAACTACAATATTATTATTGTTATTCAATAAATGTCAAATTTTATTCATTTCATTCATTAGTCCCGAAAAAAATAAGGTTTTTTTTTGTGTTTAGTGTGTTTACGAGAATATAGGCATTCATGTCTAATATAACCGCGTTGTTCTCGTGTGTCGTTCTATTTTTTGCTATGATACAAACGTAGTCTCTGGCTAAAATTAGATGTGTGTTGAAAATTGAAATATAGAATACTTTGCTAATTGGTTTGAACACATAATGACAATTTTTTGAACCCTTGGAAGGCGAACGGACCAAATGAGCTTCGGAACCTCGGTGTTTTCCAAATTTTCAAATTTGAAGCTACAAATGTTTTCATATGTAAAAGGCGTACTTTGAGCATGCGAACGCATTGTATGTCTTTTGTATAGCGTATATGCTAGCAATTGAATGAATGCTGTTTTAGGAAAGTGAATGGCTGCATTTTGATTTTGAATTTTGAATGCCCCTGAGCTGAACGGCCAAATGTATAAAATGAATGGAATTGTCAGCGGAGAAAAGAGACAAACGCTGTCGTTTCGTATGTCATTCCATTCAAGCCACATTTAAAAAAAAAAAAAAAAAAATTAGCCTAAGATCAGAGTGCTGGTTTCCAGATAATAAAGTAATGGATTGAATGAAAACGAAAATGAGCGCATTAGCTACAGAATCACGAGAAGGAAAAAAATATATTCACAGCGATAAAGAAAAGCTGATCATGAGAACTTCAATTATGAACTGATGCGATAACAATATGGTATGTACAATGTACCACGGTCGATGTGAGCGTATCATAAATGAACGAACATTTACATTGTCACCGAATAACATTTATCAATTTTTTAATGAGAAATTTAATCAAATCAACCATAAAATGAAATATTCATGTGATGAATTGAAGAGAAAAAGAATTTCAACAAAACAACAACAACAACAATAACAACAAAATAATAAAAGAATATTGAAATTGAACTTACAATGGATCTAAAATGGCTACGAGCCAATCTCTTAATGCATCTGGATTATTTATGAGCATATTCGTTAATTTAAAATCACATATACAATTGTTTTGTCACTAAATTTAGTTAAAAAAAATTCGTAATTTTTCTTTTAATCACTTATTTTTTTGTGACAAACTTTCAATATTTTGGTTATTCAATATGCACAAGATAGACAGACTACTTTCACACAACGTTCAATTGCTGTGCTGTTGCGTACCGCTCCGGAAATTCGATTCTGTATGAGTTCCAAAGTACAAATTGTAGAGTCGAGAGGAGCGTAGAAGAGTAAGAAAAAAAAATACACACACGCACACACTTTGACTGTGATCGAATTCAATTTTTTTTCCACTCCTAATGTCTCCTGGCGTCTAATGCTGATTTTTTTTGTATTGAAAATATCACACACTATCTTTTCCTTTTTCGAAATCAATTTGTTTGAATAATTGTTTCGTTTTTGGAGAGAAAAAAATTTCTTTAATAAATTAACACGTTTTGCACTATAACAATATGCGTACAGCGTTGACTGATTTGGATGGTCGTACAAGAAAAAAAGATTTTTCTTTTAAGTTTTTAGTCGGGCTAAATTGTTTTTTTTTTATCACAATTTGTAATTCGTTAATACTATTCAATAGAATTGATTATGTTATCGTCTTAAAATTGATGTGAAATCGCCGAAATATATTTTTTTATTTTTTTTTTTATTTTTTTACACCACTAGTAAACGTATCGTGTGTTGACTTTCTTTCGTACGAACTAGTTTAATGAATAGGCAGCCATCTTGCTTTTACTCCAATGAATGATTGTTACGATGCTGATGTAATTTTTCACGAGAGTCAGGGTTGTGTCACATTTTTTGGCGAAATTTATGAAATGGAAAAACGGTTCAAGTTGTTTTAGATAGTAATTTAAAAAATTTTCTTCATTAAATCGATCAATTATTTAATTTCACAGAACACATGTTTATACGATGTGTTGAAGAGTAATGCTCAGCCCTGTATGACGTTTCGTACGTTTGGACAGCAATGCGTATACATACGTATTTCTGACACTTCGAACGTTTTCCTTTCACTAATCAACAATATCGTTGTAGGTTTTTTTTTTTTTTGCTTTTTTTTGGTATTCGTTAGTTCGGAACGTTTTTAAATGGATATTCGATTTACGAAATGTCAATTTCTAGAAATCCAAATGAGTTGCCAATGGCAAATTAATCGGAAAAGGGCGATTGTTTACTGGAAAATAGGATTTTCCAGCACATTCTATGCTTGTAGTGAACGCATTAAAACGCTTTCAGACAGCGCTGCGCTATTGAGCTCGACAACGACACAAACTTACGAGTAATATTTACATATCGAAGACAGACAATGATCGGATGTAAAGCACAATAAATAATAATGAAAGGAAAATGTTTTAATTGCTCATATGTCATATGGGTTGAACATAGTTCACCTTGAGCTTGTTTTTGTGTGGATTTTTTTTTTTGGAACATTTTACGAGATAAACCATAATCACATTTGACCATTGAACATTTAAATGGAGATCGTCGATAATAAAAAATTATTTGAAACCGCAGTTGTGTGCTCTAATGACCTCCTTATATCTACAAATTTTGAGCCAAAACATTATTATCATTCGAATTTTGGGGATATCACTTGAATAGAGCGCATCTTAAAACCAGTTTATGCTTGGCTACAAACTTGTTCGTAATGTTAAATATAAAATATGTTTCGTACCAATGGCACCGAAAACGAGAGAGAGAGAGAGAGAGAGAGAGAGAGAGAGAAATGCAAAAGAAAACTGAAATTTAATGCATATCAAACGATCAGTATGGACAGACTTGTAACCACATCACAACAATAATCGCAACCACTAAATATTATGTCACATCGAGGTTTGCGCTTGAATCGTCACACAGTCCATTGAAAATGGCAACAACAATTCCAAAAAAAAACAATCGTTTTGAATTCAACCATTTTCATAATATGTAGTCATCGCCACTTGTTGAAAACTTTAAACATAAAAAGTAGGAGAACTCATGCATGCTACACCAAATTATAGGAAAATCCAGTCCCAACAGTACCGAATAAAGATCGTATCGAAAACGACGTTTTTAGTTGCAAATTCATTGAGCTACAAAAATGAATTCGGTTTCCGTTTTTTGTTTGCTTATCAATTTGTCTGTGGTTTTCTGTGCTCCATACGTTGATGTAAAAAATGATCATCGACCGATATTGGATGTCATTTCACCAGACGATAAACTGGTACTAAAAAAAATAATAAATAATAATTAATCAATTAAATGCGATTGCATCCAGGAAATTCAACTTTTTTTTTCTTCATTCAATTGCATGATGATTGATGCAGCCAATTGTAGAGAAAGAGCGGACTACCAATATTGAAATTGAAGGGATCCCATCGAAAGGTATATCAATCTATGATCAAAGCCAGTTAAAGTTTAAACAACTCATCAAACCAAATGTATGTAACGACTTATTTATTTTTCATCGATAAAATGTATTGTTGCGATCGCGTGTTACGCTCAAAATGTCGTCACACATTTCAAAAAGCCTTTCATTCTGTCGAACAATGAATGAATAATTCAAAATGATTATGAAATCGATTTGATGTTTAATGTGTGATAACGAATAAATAATGTGTGAAATTTATTATTTTTGGCTTTTTGGTGTGTGAAATTTAGGCTGAACCGATTGTCGACACCATCCAAGAACACGAAAAATACGGTAACGATGGAAATCGACCTTTTGATCGTGCATTGGTTAATGGGTTGGAAGTTTTTTCAAATCTTGTTAACAGATTAATTGATGTAAGTCATCGTTTTTCATTTTCTTTGTCTTTGATCTCTTTTTTTCGTCTCTCGTTTGTCACATCTCATGTTGTATAATATAATGTGTAACATGGTTAGGGATTTAATTAACCTCCGTCGATGAAATGCCTTTTCTTCTCCATCTCATCTTTTTCTTCTTCTTTCAGGCACCAAGGAGCTTGGCGAGAAGCGTTTCGCGGTCGATAACTGCCAGTTTGGATCAAGTTGGTGCAAAACTAGTTGGATTGTAATGTTAATTTGTTGTTTATTGCCTATTAAATCTTTATTAATTGTTAAAATGTGTGTTGACTGACTGCTGTTGATGGAAATAAAACACAAATTAAATCGATTCTTTCAATTATATTCTCTTTTGATTTTTTAAATTCATCTTTTTCAAATGTATATTCGTATTCCATAAATAAAATAATTTCGATCTACAAATTTATACGACCTTCCAAAGCAATACGAATACAGTCGAAAATGGTTCATTCAAAATACACCGAATCGATTCATGACTTCAATTTACATTTGTAATATTTTTTTCTATCACTGCAGGCAGTTCGATTATTATCATTTGATTCGATTGATAGACCTGCAGTCATATCATATGATTCGTTTAATTTGGGCGTTGATGACCATGTCACAAAATTACTAATATTTTTGCGTACTCTTCGCTTTAATTTACTGAATGAGCATTGGCCGCTGTTATCATTCGTTTTTATTTCCGGATGATACGTACGCGTTGAACTGAATGAATCTCGGCTATTACTATTTTCACTCATTCCACTATCCTCCAATTCGTATGACATTCTTCGCCGATAATCAGTGAAATTGTTTTCCATTGGCTTTGGTTCCACTTTTGGAATGTCCATTGTTGTTTTATCAGTCGTATCGAATTTTCCATTCGGTTCTGGACCTCGAACAACCATATCACAATCCATTTGAAGTAAATTATGAATGGCATTTCGACAGCCGATTTCATAATTTGATTGTTCGTTTATGCATTGCTTTTGCGTGCGTTCATTCTTTTGCCCTGGATCAACATAATTTATAGCTTTAGCTATATCATCACAGTGGCTGCACCGGTTTCCGGAAAATGCATGCAGTACGTTTGACGAGGATCGAGAATGTGGAATATTTTTGGAAGTGGATGGGCCAGGATGGCTATCATCATCGTCAGCATTCGGAGGTTTTTTATTCTTTTTTATTGACTCGTCGATGAAATCCATATATTGGTTGGGACACGAGGGCTGATAAATGACTGCAGATGCATGACCTGACCGACCACTTGTCAATGGTACACCTTCTTCCCATTTATCCTTAACCGGATCGTAAATTTCAACGCTGTAAACGAACACACAGAATTAATTACAAATCAAAATCCCGTTTTATGGCTTCAAACTTTAACGAAAGCCTTCTGCTTACATTGATAAAAAATTCTGGCCATCAAAACCACCCATGGCATATAATTTTGAATCCAACACAGTTAATGAGAGCGCACTTCGAGCTATTTTGATTGAATCGACTGTTTCCCAAATTTGATTTTCGGTGTCGTAACGTTCAACCTGAATGTAAATGAATCATCTTTATTGGCTAAAGTGATACGTTGCACGCGCGATTATTCAAAATTTTTACCTGGGACAATTGTCGACTGCCATCAAATCCACCCACTACGTAAATGTACTGATTCAACCTGAAAATTTTATCAAAGCGTTAAATTTCCGAATGGAATTCGTTTGAATTTTAAATATTCGAAACATACGCCACAACACCAGCGCCACTTCTGCCTATTTTCATTGGAGGTAAAATAGTCCAAGCATTGTTTTCTGGGTGATAACATTCAATCGAAGCCAGTCTTTCATTACCTTCATAACAGACAGTCTTTCAGTCGATATTTATACATATTTATTAAGATCAACAAAAAAAAAAAAATTCACCATCGAATCCTCCAATCGCATAAAGTAATCGGTTTACTACAGCTACACCAACACCCAGTCGCTTTGAATGCATTGATTGAATTAACGTCCATCGATCTCGTTCCGGTTCATAGCTATTGAATAACGAAACAATTATTATTATCGTTATAAATTGACAAAATAGATAAAGTACGATGTTTTACCCACCATTCGACAGATGAATGATATTCAGATCCTGCCGAGCCTCCGATTGCGTACAACAATTCATCCATAACAACAACTCCCACTCGATTTCTTGGCACAGACATGGGCGAGCATGGCTGCCATCGTTCGGTAACTGAATTATATCGATCCACCCAATCCGAATCATAAGAGGCACCCGGTGAATTATTTCTACCGCCGACCGCATAGAATGTACCTTTTAAAAATGCTGCACCCAATCCGGATCGTGGCACACGTAAACGTGGCAATGTTATCCACGTCGAATCATCAATATTAAATCCTTCTAAAATGTCTAAAGAATGCCGAAAATAGCCACCAGCCACAAAAATCATTCGCGTTGTATTTGGCGTTCGTTCACGTACCACCGTCCGTTTGTGTAATGTTAAATCTTTGAAAATTCTAGCTAAATATTCACGGCATGCGGGAACCCGTTTCAATACATCACAATTACGCATTTGTTCTTTAAGAAAATTTGGCGTTAAAAATTGACATCGAACAGCATACAAAATGTGTTCCATTTTTGGATAGCGTGTATCTTCATCATATTTCACCCATTTTAAAACAGCATTATACACTTCACATTCTTCTTGAACATTTAGTTCATCTTTTCTAATCAATTGTATCAACTGGATGGCTGATAATTGAAGAAATTCCTCCTCTTGTGAAATCTGCAGCATCAAAAATGGATCATATGAATGCCATGAATCAAGGAAGGTCATCAATATAATAATAATTTACCTGCGTAAAGTGTCTCTCAATGAATTGATTAGCCCGTTGTTTTAAACTGATGCAACCATGTTGTTCGGCAAAATTGGCAATTCCGATTGCATTCGATGGATCCAATTGACGTTCGAGAAATGCACAACAAGCGTCAATTACATTTGACACTTGAAACATTGTTGCCGCCGGCAATAAAGTACAAACAGTAACTTCGGTTACGCGAATATGACCTGAATACATAAATAACAATATCCGACCCATGGCTGTTGGACAAACCTAAATGTAATCCATTTCCATTAAATTTAAAAAAAAAGACGAATTATTACCAGGTCTTTTGTACTTACGCCTTGCAATTTAACCCGCGACATTTCTGACTCTCTCAAACCTCCAGTAAACATCGCCTTGAAATATGGACTCGCCGCTGATAGGACAACTTTATGTGCATGAAATAACTCTTGTTGAACTTCCAGTACAACATCGGTCAGCATCTGATGTGATCGCATCATTGACATCATTTTCATTGTTTCCCTCGCATAATTACTCATGCAAAATGACATATCGCCATGATCGTCTTTGCAATCATTTCCTCCCGGATCGTTAGTTCCACTATTTGTTTCGGAAAAATCAAGTAATTCAGTCTTTGAACTATCCAAATCATTGCACTGAAAAGAAGAAAATAAACGAAGTTATTAATGTTGTTTGAATTTGACTTGAAGCTTCCGATAGGGATTTGGATTTGTTGTCACATTTTGACAGATAATTCAATTGGTATTTTATTATTATCAGCATGTGAGTCTTTGGTCTCGTGTGTTTTCATTTCGAATATTTTCGATATTCAAAATAGAATAGGAAATAATAAAATAACAGAAAAATGGCTGGTCGAGGAGGATTCAAAGGTCCGTCTACATCGTTGCGACCAGAACAATTACAAGGAATGGGAATCGTGGGTAAAGACATGCCTAGTTCAATAGTTGCTCCTCCGCCCACATTTCCACCTTTGCTATCAAGGTAAACAAACAATTTCAACATCACAAACGAAATCGGAAATTCTTTTAATGAATCGTTCAAATTCTTTTATCTTATTCTTTTAGGCCGGCCACACTCGAGGTTAGTCCTTGCTATGCCATAAAATTCAAAAAATGATAATATCATTTCCTAAAAATACTATATATTGTCTTAGGTGAATGAAAGCCGGGAGTTTATGATAAAATTGAAAGAGGATTTTCAAAATTACTTAAAAAAATCCCCATACTATACGGGCTCCGCCGAAGAGCCCCGAAGAACGCAATATTTTCTTGAATGTGCGGTATGTGTTGTCATTCAACTTCCTCAAATTGAATTGGATTCGTCTACATTATGAATCGGTTTTGTTATTTCAGCAAAGAGATAATGATGCATTCAATTGGCCATTCATGCCAGCCGAATTAAAACCCAACTGGAAACGGAAGGCTCAGACAAAAAGTAGTTCAAATAAAATTCAAAAAGTTGTGGATATCGAGGAACGATTAAAAGAGTTAGAGCAAAAAGAGAAAAACCGCAAAGATGACGATGAAACAACGATCAAAGATGAAGATAAAGAAGCCGAAAATGTAATTATTTTTTATCAGTAATCCCTAGAAATTTCGAAGCTGTGACTGGACAATTTTTTTTCGGTACTCAATTTTCAGGAATCGGGTGAAGAGAATCTCGATATGGAGCTTGATGATGAAAATGATTATTTGGCTAATTATTTCGAAACGGGAGATTCATATCTTGATGAAGACGATAATTTGGATGACGGTCCAACGTATTGATCGAAATTGCCGGAATATTATTTTTTTTTATTAAAAGAAAAATAAGAAAAAAATGCTAACATTTGAAAATAAAAACTTGAAATCATCAAATCATGATTATTTGTGAGTGGTTTGAGTGGTATATATTCCGAATGGCATGAAGTTGGCTCTCCCTATTTTTATACACAGACAATTTCGATTCATACTATGACACATACCTGAACAACATTATTGTCAAAAATACGATGGTCAGTGTGTATTTTTCCTCGCAAAAGAACGACTGACATTAGTCACAGTGACACAGTAGGTTTCAACTCCTAGCGACAAAGCAAAGCAAAAAAAAAAACAATTGCAAGCGGCGTAGAATTCAGCTGGAAAATTATCGATTTTAAGACGCAAAAATCTTAAAAACCATTAAAAACCGTGAAAACAACGAAAATTTGCTGCGATTTTGGGAGGAGTTATAAATAGAGATTGAAAAAATCTTGATTCATATTGAAATAATTTCGAGAACATACCAGAAGATACGGAAATGGACGTCGACCAATTTGACGCACATACATCATCGTTGGAAATTGCAACTGTAGAATTTCAGAGTTCTGACGATGATAATATCTCCATTCAGAAAAAGTAAGTGTCCAAATTATTATTTTAATATTGATTCCGATGGAAAGTCTCATTTAAATGTAAATTTAGAAGGAAATTTTGCCATTATTAGTACAAAAATAAACTATGTGGGCTTTGATTCAATGATATACATAAATGGAGTCATGTTTCGGTTTATAACATTACCATATTTGTCAATGTTCAAAGCCACTTAACTCTTTCTCTCTCTCTATATATCTTTCTCTGTGTTTAAATCATGATTCAACTAAAATTGCCGGCGTCTCGTTTTGAATCCATTTTTTTTGTTCTTCATTTGCAGATTTATCAATGTTTTGGATGGCTTGGATACCCGAGTCGAAAAGTTACGCAAAGATGCAATGAATCTATCTGAAAAGCGTGATATTTTGCTCATGTCCATGGACATTCTCAAGCACAATGAACTTCTTAATGGATTGAACGAATGTAAGAAATGATGCCTATGCTTATTATTCATTATTTTTTTCATTTCTCTTTTATTTGAATTTCAATTTACCAAAGAATTATTTGCTTTTAATGTCAATTTTATAGACGAACTGGACGAAATACATTGTTATTCGCAACGAATCGGAAATCGATTAAAAACCGTCACAATTCACGTGCAAACTATTCGTGATGAAGCCCAAGAAGAAGCATTGCATCAAGTCAATGGCATGATTGACTCATTGATTACATTTAACGATCGTGTAATGGCACGTCAGCGTTGCCAAATGTTTTTGAATGCGTGCAGTGTACACGATGATGTCAACGATTTGGGGCCCATCGAACAAATGGTTGATAAAAAGTTCGAGAATTCGGTTCTTGGTTGCACACTTGACGATCAAAAGATCATCAAAAAGCGTCTTTTTGCACTCATGACTTATTTAAACAAACAAACCATTTCTGATTGAGATGCTTTTAAATTGGGATTTCAATGAGAAAAATATCCATTTCATTGTTATTCTTCAATCATTATTATCGTAAATAATTTCATAATTATTATTTTACTGAATTTTATGTTTTGTGATTAATCGAATAGTTTTATCGTTAAACGATCATTTTTCGATTTGCATGAAGTTCATTTTAAATAAAAGAAAACAACAACCGCCCAAGTGGCATCCATCCCATTCCCGTACAGAGCAACATCATAATTATTATTGTTGTTAATCGATATCACAAGTACATTTTGCATACATATATGTTGCTATATTGTCATCATTCGGAAACAGAAGCAAAAAAAAAAAAATACAAAACTTTTTCTCCAATCTTTATAATCTCAAACAGGTTAATAAAATAACCATTTAGGAAAAAGCGGTTCAACTACCTCTTGCTTTGTTGATGAGTAAAATTTAGCCTGATATCAAATACTAAATAAATAATTATACAACAAAATGAACGAATAAAGAAAGTATATGAAAATTAAACCGAATATTTGAACTTGATTGCAACACACTTTTTGCGCACCCATACACAAAATGCAATAAGCTATAAATTTCGATCTCATCTTAATGACTTTAATTACAGAAAATAAATTGGGATTTTGAATAAAATAATAACGATCAAAAATGAAATCGAATTGTCTAAATAAGTCCCCGGCAATCGATCAACCTCTTTCTATCATTTTTTTCTTCTTCATAAAATGCATTTTTAACACAACAAGAATAAAGAAAAACAACTGACATTGACTGCCACTTTAGATTTCAACTAATATTGTTTGGCGTCGTGTTTATTTCACATCGGACTCATAACTAAGATTCGTTTTTGTGATTTAAATAGAAAAAAAATGGATGAGAATAATGAGAGTCATATATCTAATAATGACGTATAATATTTGGTATGATTTTTGGTTGGACAAACACGAGACTTTAATTTTGAATAAAATAAAATACCACAATGAACTTAATTTTTTAATTTCATTGTCGAAATTCTGCGATAAAAAAACTTTCATATATTCATGCCGTTTATGTGGTGAGATTTCACTTAATTTGGGTGACGTGTATAATCATATAAGACAACACATTGAATTTAGTGGTAAACGCCAGGCATATTGTCGCAGAAAAATTTCAATAAATTTAACTGCTCTACACCAAGAACAAGGTACAAATCCTTAAATAGTTTATATAATGTAGTTTCTATTTCTAAAAAGACAATTTTCAGATAACATCATGTATTCTCCGTATTGCCGTGCATATCTTGCAACGAACAAATTATTGCAAGAGCATATGCAAAGTTGCAAAAATAAACCAATGTCGCCGAATCAATCAACTTCGTCGTCGGGTTATTTGGCTGACCGTTCTAGCTCATTTGGTTCGGCTAAAAGCCAAAATTCGTCTTATATGTCATGGACAGAAGAAAAAACACCAACAGAAAGCCCAAGTTTTTCGTCGTATATGTCATGCGAACAAGAAAATACACCAGAAAAGAGAAAATAATGATAAATAAAAGTTTTGGAGGATGTCCTTCTGTCATATCAAATTGAACTTGTTATTGTCACACTTATTGGGGAGATGCTCCAGTATTGGGCCATGATTCAGTAGGGGGCAACCCAGTTTTTTTACTAAGTTTTGTTGACAGCGCGCTCAAACTGGTGTCATCGGTGAACATGAACTCTATTTTAATTCACATGAGCGCGTTCAAACGTGCATCTTGCTTGCACTATGATCGGAAAACGAAATTACAGTTTTTCAAAGTCCACTCCTAGAGCATCTCTCTCATTCATTCGAACCGATAAATAAGGTATTCGCTAATTTTTCATATTTTGATTTAAAGTTACAACAGAAAATATTCCGTCGTTTTGTTTTCTCAATCAGAAAATGTAGCCGTGGCACAATCCAACGGTAACAACGAAGACACAATAAGCAGAGTGATTCATAAAAAGGAAATGATCTGCCACGAGAAAGAAACTGGACAGTATCAATGCACCAGATGTTTTAAACAATTTTTGAATTTGAGTTATTTAAAACTGCATGAAAATTTGCATACTGGAACGAAAAGTAGACAACAAATTCTATTTTATTAACTAATTTACAATTATTTTTTTTTTTAATTGAATTGTTTTTCCGACGTAAATCGCAGCTTTCGATTGCTTTACTTGTGATCATCAGAAGTTATTGCGAAGTGATTATCATGCTAACCATATCCGAAAACTGAATCCCGAAGTCATTTTTGAATGCTGGCTGTACAGAAATACATTTAATTTACATTATGACTAACGTCATAACATGCTTGAAGGTCACGAATCGAAAATCGACAAAAGACATATTTGTGAAGTGTGTGGAATGTCTTTCGCTAAAAAATATCGTTTTATCAACTTAGCCACACCGATGAGAAAAAATTCAAATGTCCGCTTCAGGATTGCCAAAAAGCTTACAAACGTAAATCCAAACTTCGAGACCATTTGAAAATTCATGAAGAAAAAATAGGCAAGTAAATTGTCCGTACAATCAGCACCCCTTCTTTAAATTCCTTCAAAAAAAAATTCCCCATGAATTTTTCTCTCCTGCCGAAATGAAGACTACTTTTGCGAAAGCGGTAAAGGATTTGCACTAGCAAGACAATTCAGAAGTCATCAAGGTTCGGTGGAAATCAACTTTTCTGCTTATTTTACTGTTGTTAATATGTTCCGTTCTTTTTTTTAGTTATTCATCATGAGCCGAAAAAAGTTTTACCATGTAAATTATGCTCGAAAGTCTTTGCGGGAAAAAAATCGCTTAAACTTCACACGGATAGATACGAGAGAAAAGGTAGGCTATTAAATCAGGGTTGCCAGTCACAATAAAGAAGAAATTTTAAAATGGCCAAATTGCGAATACGAACGAATATTATTTCTCTAGTTTCGTGGCAGAAATTATTTTCGAAAAGTAATATCGACATTGAAGCATCTACGTATGTTTCAATACATAGTTTGGCTATTAACCAAATTTTGTTGTGTGTAGAATAGACATTTTAAGTTAAATTAATACTTTTTGTATACATTTCTCAATTTGTGATCAGTATATCGATGGAAATATTGCGAAATGAAGCTCACAACTCGCGCCGAAGAAAGAAACATCAACGAAACATTTGGATTGGCAACTGAACTTCGGAAACATTCCTATACACCACCTGAAAATTAAATGTAGAGTTCACAATGAAATTAAAACAAAACATTTCTATCGAGAGTGAGTAGTGCCGTTTGGCTGATACAAGCTGTGTCTATGTGTGTGTGCATTTGTGTGTATGTGCGTAAAAAGTGATTTCAAGTGGAAATAATAAAGAAAAAAAAAAATACAAATGTAAACAAATGAAGTTTTATTTTGTCTCTGTTTTATAGGCAGAACGGACGATATTTGCCAGACAAATTTCACCAATTTTTTTCTCATACAAAAAACTATTTAACTGTTGATGTTTGGCATATGTAAAATAATAATTTTGTTGACGTACATCGTGGTGGCAATGCAATTGTTGTCAACCTAGAGTCTAGGCGTTGATAACTTTAAATATTTTTGCTCCATTCTGTCCAATGTGTTGATTACGTGACATATGATAATAATGTGTGCTTCTTTCCCTAACGATTCATGTGTAGAATAATAAATATGGAGCACACAATTATTTTTGCTAAGTCATCATGAATATTGAAGTCCTTTCTTATATAGTATTCGCTTTCGACTGATTCACCGTAATCAGACATCGCGGTTTGTGTGGCTTAAATGCATCAAATACATATTTGTTATCGACATTTTTGAGCAATTTTTCCCGGAAAGTATTCGACAATGACAACTTACCCAAAAAATAATATAATCGTTATTATTAATGAAGGATAAACAAAGCAGACACGTGCTTTGGGATAATCTTTTTCAGCTTTTATCAGTTGTTAAAATATTTATTATTTGACAAGATGAGAAACTAATCAAAGTTCATTGCATGACATCAGCAATTTTTTTTTTTTTTTTATTCGAAAATATTTTAATATTTGGGAGGCTTTTTGATGGGAGGATTGGGTCGCCGAGATAGGAAGTGTTCTCATATTCCATACATCTGTTACAGATATCAATTGAGTCAATCGAGTTCAAAAATGAATCGCATTTCTGACGCAAGAATAATAAATGTAATTCGGCGAAGACACGGTTGCCCTCCAGCGAGCTCAGTGTCAATGGAATATTTATTTTTGGACGGAAGAGTATTATTTCCCTAATTTCAAAACTGACCTATGTCACATTGTCACATTTCCGTATCGAGAACTTTTACACCAAACTTGTACAATTCTAAAACAATGCGTTGGCATCCTTTTCAACTGGAATTTAATTATGTAATAATATCATTGATAACAAGATCAACAAAATAACATAAAATGCTAAAAAGTTTCCATCAAACGACGAAAAAAGTGATCATCGCAAAATGCGTTTGTATTTGAACAACATTAAAAATGATCATGATCATGATCATGATCATATGAATCGAACGCTCACTCTCTCACATTTGATCGACGTCACTGACAAATTTTTATATAAACACAAAACACACAATTCAACGTTAAATCTCCATGCGCAAAGAACGTAAAAAAAAGACGAAGCAAATAACAAAAGGAGAAAATCAAACTTACCAACACATGGTGACTTTGCAATTCATTCATTTTTCCGACATTCAATTTGCAATGTTATTCACATTTAAAATGATGTTGTTTTTTCCTATTCTTTTAATGACGATAATTATTCCGTTTGTAACAAAAAAAAGAATTCTTTACATCGATATTTTGCGAGGAAATCTTCATAAATATAATATTCACTCTTGTTTTTTTTTTGGTCAGGAAATCTGAATTCAATTGTTTGCTCTTCCGAATGTTTCAGTCATGTTGGTTCCAAGATCTTGAAAGTCTTAGAAGTATTTAATGCTTTCGCATACATCATCCGAATTCACTCGAAACACCACGGACTTTTTTGGTTTTCTCTTTTTAGAATCATTAAATCACCAACAAAATTATTAAATAAATCTTTCACATTCCAAACTTTCGTTAAATTTACCATTCACGATACAAAATATTGATATATTGTACGAGCCATAATTTTCAATAAACTACTTCATAACAGAACGATCAAATTTCAACAGACATCAACAATGGCCTAATGTGAACAATAATATTTTCTCATTATCAGACGAAATATGTCATGTGAATTTTTTTTTTTCACCAAATGATACTTAATAACTATTTGTGGCAAATACCGAAATTTAAATTCTGTCTTTGGAATTTGTTGTGCATTTGAATGCAACGAATAGGTTAGTGATTAGTAAACAGGCGCACTTTTTCCGACCACCACACACAATAATAACAAAACATACACAGCCAAATGAATTACGATCTACAATCGACCAGACAAATAGGAAAAACACTTTTACTCTAATCAATGTTCACAAATTATTCATTCTTTCATTCATTCATTCTTGACTGACACTTGATTTTATCAATATGAATGAAGTTGTCTCCCAATTATTATTATTCGTCACCAACGTGTGTTATTGTTGTTCCAATATTGTTTGTGTATTTGTGTGAATGAATGTGTTCAATATTTGGGCGCCTTTTTGATTTTCCGAGTCTCTAATTAAAAAAATTCGATGTTTTGTTTGTTAATTTTTTTTCTTCTTGGATTTCTGTTTGTTTTCAATAAGATTTTATTTTCCAAAATGAAATGAAACATTTATCTGAACTGATTTTTGAGAAGTTTGGTTGATGAGTAGGAGCCAAACAATTTTTCTATTTGGTACATCATTTGATTGTTTGCATTTACTTATAAATGCATTAAATGCGACAAATAACGTTGCCAAATTTTTCTGAAGGTAGCGAATTGATTTGTCAAATGCAAGCTAGTTCATCTCTGCAGTTGTCCCTGCACAGTCACTAAATTAAAGTGAAAAGCATTTGCCATTGAAAGCTGAAAACGGGAAATGTTCGATTAAGTTTAGTTCAACGAACTTTATCGAAGCACAATTAATTTCTATCGAAAAAGGGAGATGAAGCATAAAATATCTACTCAATTGATATTGGTATTGGCTTGCCAGTGTTCAATAGTGCATAGTGATCCCATCACTATTAAAATAGGTCAGATATAGTTTGTGGACGGAATCTTAGTCTCGGAAGAATAGTGTAAATATTTTATTGCTAATATTTTTTTTCGAATTCTAAAGTGATGATGAGAAGAAAAAATTGCATTGCAATTTTGTAGTAATTTCCATTTTATGACCTGAATCAATCTTACAATCTTCGAATTCGGTTGCATAAATTTCGCTATATTGAGTGCAATTTTGCACATGGATATTTATAAATTCTGATGTAAATCAACGATTTGCGTAGGCCGTTAATTGCTCACATGAGAATTGAGTATGCGTTAGGAAGCCCATTTGAGCATTTGCAGTTTGTGTACGAATGAGTGATCGTAAAACATAAACCGATTGTTTCTTTTTCTTTTGCAAACATTTCCGTTAAATGAGTACAATTCAAAATTGTTTATTTTGAAAGTTTGCTGTTCAGTGTTCAGTCACTGTTTACTCTTATAATAATAATAATCAAAATTGAATCAATTTCAATTGTATGTTGCATGCAAATTTATTGATGAAATCTCCAAATTGTTTAGGTGCATTATTTGATACAAATGTCGATGAAAATAAACGGATCTTTCAATATGCAATCGAAAAGGCGAATGAAAACATTTTGAGCGAAGAAGAATTTATATTGGAAGGAGAAGTAGCGGATATTGTTCGTGGAAATGATTTTTCGACATCACGTGAGCTTTGTACCTTACTCGAGGTGAAATTGACATCTTTTGCATTGAATTTTTTTATTAACTTTGAGCTTTTTTCATTCAGAAGGGAATGTCAGCAATTTTCGGTCCAGAAGATACGTATTCGTCAACACATGCGGCTAATATATGTGATACAAAGGATATGCCATACATCGATACACATTTCGATGCATTTTCAGTGATGCCAGTCGTAAATATGTATCCAGCCGCATCTCGTTTGTCTAAAATGTTAACCGATTTGGTATTGGCTGCTAGATGGCAAAGTTTTACAATTTTATATGAGCAACCGGAATGGTTGCCAAGAGTGGCTGAACTTTTACAAATGTATGATCCTAAAGGGTATACTCTCACGGTGCGTCGTTTGGAATTTGGACTCGAAATAAAGGATTATCGTTCGATGTTACGACGCGTTAAAATGTCATCCGATACTTGCATCATCATTGAATGTTCGATTGATATTTTGGATGAAGTTTTGAAACAGGCGCAACAAATCGGTATTTTAATTGAAAAGTATTCGTACATAATAGCGAGCTTGGATGCGCATACCATTGATTTGGAACCATATCAATACAGTGGTGCCAATATAACCGTTTTGAGAATGGTTGATACTTCAAGTCCGATACTTGAAAGTTATGCTGCATATTTGAAGAGTTTGCCAGCCAAAGAGGACGAAAAGAAAGAGGAAGAACCGCAAGAGAATCCAGACGGCGAAGAAAATCCTGAATCGGAGCCCGAGCCTGAATCAGAACCAGAACCAGAACCAGAATCTGAGCCCGAAGCTAACCCAGACAACGAAGAGGAGACAAATAATGAAGAAAATTCTGACGGCGAGGCTGATGAAGAGGACCAAAAAGAGGCAGAAATTAAAGAAAATAGCACACCAGCAACCGAAACTGCCGATTTCAATTTAGAGGCAATGCGATTACAAACAGCATTAGTTTATGATGGTGTTCAACTTTTGGCGGATACTTTCAAACAGCTCGGTCTCGAACAAATTCAACCGGTCGAAATATATTGCAGCGGCAACGAATCAATGTGGGAGAAAGGAACCAGCATTTCCAATTTCATGAGAAATGTGTGCCGGTTTTCATTTAATAGAAAACCAAAAAATTCAATTCATTGCAATCAACAAATTCCTCTCTGTATATTTCACAGACAATTATCGATGGAATAACAAAAAGTGTAAAATTTGATGAAAATGGCCTTCGATCAGATTTTGAAGTTCAAATTTTCAGCTTAGACACACAAGGCTTAGTACCCACTGGATCTTGGTCAACAGATATTGGAATAACAAGACTTCCGGACAATTCTGCTCCAACCGAAGATGCATCGGCAATTTCTTTGAGAAATCGAACATTTATTGTTTTGACGTCATTGGTATGTGAATTATATGCCATCATTTTGGCACAACTTTTTCAGACAGTTGAGTGTTTCTTTTCCGTTAGACTCCGCCATATGGAATGCTGCGAGACTCTTCAATGCAATTGATTGGAAATGATCGTTTTGAAGGCTTTGGTGTTGATATCATACACGAGCTCTCACTAATGCTGGGTTTCAAATATCAATTCCAATTACAAGAAGACGGAGCATATGGCTCACTGAATAATGTTACCAAAGAATGGAATGGAATGATTCGAGCCCTACAAGATGGGGTTTGTTAATTGCATATTCAAACCCGAATATATTAATTAATTTACATTTTACTTCCAGAAAGCCGATTTGGCAATTACAGATTTAACAATCACGTCAGAGCGCGAGACAGGTAAATAGACCAAAGAACTGATCTTGATTTGTTCAGTCACAGAATGTCTCAATATGTGTAATGCAATTATAATGTATGATTGAATTTTATTTGTATTTGATTAGGCTGCGACTTTTCGATTCCCTTCATGAATTTAGGTAAATCCAAGAACGAAATTATTTTTAAGATGCATTCATAATAACCAATCGTCCACAAATTGATAGAATTTTCTCAAATTCATTCTTTGTTAGGTATTCAAATCCTGTATCAGAAACCATCGAAAGAGGTGAGCCCCCATTCGACCATTTGAATAGAAAAAAATGTCTCTTCGGCAACATGGTTTTCCTTTCTCATTTTTTTTTTTAAATTTCAAAAACGTCAGCCACCATCGACTTTTTCGTTTTTAAGTCCATTCAGCGGATCGGTCTGGTTATCACTTGGATTGGCGTATTTCACCGTTTCCATTTGTTTGTTCTTTTTGGGCCGTTTGGCCCCATCCGAATGGGATAATCCGCTTCCATGTTGTGTTGCTGAACCGACTGAATTGGAAAATCAATTTACGTTTGCCAATTCGATGTGGTTTTGCATTGGTGCACTGTTGCAACAGGGATCAGAGATTGCACCAAAGTGAGTCTTTGTACCGCTATCCTTTCGCCACTAAATATATGCTTGAAGAACATTGGTTTTGTCTTTGTTTAGGGCGCCAGCAACAAGAATAACAGCTGCAATTTGGTGGTTCGTCCATAATTGAAAATTGTGCAGTTGAATAAAAAAATCTACATTTTGCTAAATATTCTATATATAAAGGTTCTTCACCCTCATCATGGTCTCATCTTATACAGCCAACTTGGCCGCTTTCCTTACAATTGAAAATCCTTTCGAGAGAATCAAAAGCGTCGAAGATCTGAAGGATTGTGGCAATCCAGAATTCGAATGTAATTTTCATTGATTTCATTTCCTAAATATTCTCATAAAAATGGAATTTGAGCTTTGAAATTTGCAGTCATGAAATTTAATGAATTTGTGTAAGCAATATCTATTTAATAAAATAGGTCCTGTGAAATTTGGCGCAAAAAGAGGTGGAGCTACCTTTAATTTCTTTAAAGATTCCGAACATCCAACATATCGCAGTATGTACAGATACATGGTTGATCATCCTGACCTGATGACTTCCTCTAATGATCAAGGATTGGAATGGGCCATAAATGATAATTATGGTTGGTTTTGAGACAGCCTCTCATCATAATTATGAGTAAGATTTTCGATAATGACACATCTATTTCAGCCTTTTTGATGGAATCTACTTCAATCGAATATATGATTGAACGACACTGTGAAGTAACACAAGTTGGAGGGCTGCTTGATGACAAAGGCTACGGCATCGCTATGAGAAAAAGTTCAAAATAGTTTGTTTACAAATTTGAAATATCACCAATTTCGGAATATGTCTCTTTTTTCAGATTCCGAGTATCGAAATGTACTTTCGGAGGGCGTCTTAAGGCTGCAAGAATCCGGAAAATTGGCTGCTTTGAAAATCAAGTGGTGGAAGGAAAAGAAGGGAGGTGGCGCATGTTCGGTAAATTTGATATTTTCAATACATAGATTTGCTAATCAAAGTTTTCGTTTCGAACAAAAAAAAACGGTTAAATAAAAACTTTTCAAACAATAAAAAAGGGTGAAACTGAGGAAGGTGCGCTTGCCTTGGAAATGGCAAATGTCGAAGGAGTATTTTATGTATTGTCGCTTGGTCTCGTGGTTGCATTAATTTTTGCATTCATAGCAATTTTGCTGGAAACACGAAGAGTTTGTAATGAAAATGAGGTTTGTTTCGATTCAGGCTTGATTCCAACAAAATTCACGCATCTTGACCAATTTTTCAAGAGCTCGAAACATTTATTAGTTCAATTACATTTTGAACATTCAATATTAATAAAAATTCCCTTTGAATCATGGAGCCCGAGTCCGAAGCCCATGCAATTGTCTTTATGATTTCCAACGTTTCCAACCATGTGATCCTCGAAACGATGAAACAATGAATGAAAAACTTTCGTTTGCATGAGCATAATTTTTTTTTTTTTGCCATCATCCGATACCTTTAAGCTCCAACTGAATACTTGTTTCCCAGGATGATGGTCCTAGCGACGCGCAATCATTGAATATGGAAAATGTGAATGGAATATTTCTTGTTCTGTTCGGCGGTTGTTCGTTCGCTATAATTGGCGGCTATATTGAATGCTGTATTTCATGCTATAAAAATGCAAAAAAGGCCAAGGTACAACATGTCTGGATTTATAATTTACTTTTTTTTTTTTTTAATTTATTGCTGTTGCTAACACAACTGGTTTCGTACGCATTCTAATACTATTTAATGAGTTCCAAGTAAACTACACGAACGATTTGAACTTTTGATTTGCCCTTCTGCATAAAATTCATAATTTCATTTTTAATAGAAATTTTTTCCATTTTAAACTGCAAAGCAATTGTTCATCTTTATTGTTATCATTGTTATCCAGGAAGTAATAAATAATAGACATAATTCTGATGTGATTGTTTCATTCATTCACCAGATTCCATTTAAAGAGGAATTTTTTGCCGAAATGAAATTCATATTGAAATTTGAGGGAAATACAAAAGTGGTGCGTCATCGCAAGAAAAGTGAATCGGTTGATTCAAAACATTCGGTTGCGTCTTATCGAACAAATCCATCGGAAAGGGGAATACCGGCCAATAGATCTGAAAAATCATTTTGCGATAAATGATGGCAATAACACAATGCATTGTTACGAATGGAGCGACAACGGGCAGACGAACGGACATACAACACACATGCACGATACAATTCTTATCAATTTTGCACGTTTCATTTGTTTAAATCAATTTTTCATGATGACATTGTCGAATTGTGGTTAATTTTCAACAGACCGCTTAATGAACATGAGATCAAAGAACATAAGAACATTAACAACTAATTGAATGAAAATAATAATGGAAAAAGAAAACAAAAAACGATAAAAAATAAAAATAAAATTTTAACCGCAAACAAAAATTAACAAATACACTTTGTTTCATTATTATTATTATTGTACATTTGTACAATGACTGTAGTCTGTACTCTGTACTCTGTACTGTGTACGTCTGTATAGTTTCAGTAGGTGTTTGACTTATAGATTATTTATTACCCATGTTTTTTACGCTTTGAATGTACGGCTTCAGACTGCGTACACAATGATTTTGCCAAAAAAAAAAAGGAAAAAAGATGAAAATATTTGCAAATGGAATGCGCAAATTTTGCGGGTAATTTCGCGGCCAATAACAGCATAAAAATGTGCTGAAATCGATGTGAATCTCGTAGTTGACATATAGTAGCGTTTGATCATCGAGAGAAGTAACACATTGTTGCTCATACACAATAAACAACAAGGGGAAAAAAGCGAAACCAGTTTATCAGCCGGTTTTCGAATTTTTTCTTCATTTTTTGAATTTTTGTTTTCGGTGAAAATTTTTGTGTGTGTATCTAATGAATAATTGTGTGCGACTGCTTCTTCCACTAAACACAGCTTTAACATACTAGATATTAATGCGAGATTAATATTGTAAGATATTCAACATTTATAGTATATGCATTTATAACGCTTCACAACAAATACCAGCGCGAAAGAATATATTATAAACGAAAGTGGTCTCGTTAGAATAATCATAGTTGTTGGTCAGTGTCATATTGTGAAAAACACACGGAATGATGATATGATTAAGAGGGCAAGTACAAGGTTTTTCGGTATTCGCTGCCTCAATGTGAATGAATGGAAATCGTCTAGAAAACTTGATGCTTGAAGCTCGAAGCTTCGTTACACTGTGCTGAACAGAATTGAAACTGAACTCAAGAAAAAAACTCACTTTTTTTCGGAAAAGAAGAATAGTCTGATGATAGCGCGCAATTTGAATGGACCGGTGTTTCAAAGTGAGCTGTTGTTTATCGATTACGATTAAAAGTCACAACAAATGCAGTCTCATCGAATTTGATGGAAATAAAAATAATTTAGTTGGATGATCGATTGCACGTAGCCGCATCGATAATAACGATTCAATTCTTGAATTGAAAAACCACCAAAGATATTGAATTATTAAATTGAATCTAAAAATATCGAGCTCGAAATTTGGGTATGCACTAAAATATCCGTAAATTGTTTGTTGTCAGTTGTCATATCGTAATTAAATAAAAATAAATTTAAAATAAAATAGAAATAATATAGTGTATAAATTGAAGTGTACACCATTACCGGTTGTTTATTATCTTCGAAGACACTGTGACAATCGTAGGTACGGTTCTCAGGCCCTCAATTCAACAAAAAATTCAGTGTAATCGTGAGAGTAAAAAATTTAATTGGGAATTATTCTTCTGAAATTGTTTATCCGCGAAAACAAGCGAAACAACACATAAAATGAAAATGCATCTCTTCAACTTGAATCGAATCAATATGATTCGTGTGAATTTATTGTTATGTTTTATTGTGTTCTTGACATTGATTTCGGTTTGCCATTCGGAGAGTGTTGTAAGTGTTAATTTTTCTACAGTTTGATTCTAGTGCAAAGCAAAATATAAAAATACATCAAAAATGGCTCATTCTTACTTTTTGTTTTGTTTGTTATGCGATTCCCACATACAGATGCAAATGATACACAAGCAAAACTATCCCGTCGAACTGCACACAGTGCAAACAAAAGACGGTTACCTGTTGTCGATGTATCGAATGCCAAATATGAATGAACAACGTGATAATCGAAAAGTGATTCTTTTAATGCATGGTAAATAAATTTTTCTATTTGAATCGAAACATTTCCATATGGAAATGATTGTGACATTGGAATTTGGATCGACATCGATTCTTAAACGAAACAAATTTTCTATTTTTGAATCCATCATTCCATTGAATAGTGACTTTCTAAAAAATTTCTAATCAAAAAACCAAAAACAAAAAATAAACGAAAAAAAACACTTTCTAACCGTTTCGGATTTTTACGTTTTTAACCACGACACAACACACAGGAATGACGAGCTCGTGTGAGGCATTTCTGCACATGGGTAGTCGAAAATCCGTTGCATATAAATTATATGATGCTGGCTTTGATGTGTGGATGCCGAACGCTCGTGGAACATTTCACTCCCGTCGACATGTCACTCTTAAGCCAGATGATCCAAAATTTTGGGATTTCAGCTGGCATGAAATTGGTATTTATGACATTCCAGCAACTATCGATTACGCTCTTTTGCAAACGAATCAAACGAAATTGGCATATATTGGACATTCACAAGGTGCAACAGCGATTTTTGTAACGTTATCGGCTGTACCGGAATACAATGATAAAATTAGCATTGCACATGTTCTGACAGCGCCCGTCATATTTAAATTCAATCATCCAATGGTTCCGAAAAATATCGAAGACGTTAATAAAGTTGAGTATTTTCTTCAACGCATTGGCATGTATGAAATGGCAGCGCACAAAAATTTGAATGTAATACATGCTGTTGCACAATTTTGTATGTCACCAAATGGAAGCCGCGTTTGTCGGAGCATCGTTTTTGGATTATTTGGTCCGTCAAAGGAATATTATGATGGATTCTTGATGAATGTACTTAATCATATACCAGCTGGAGCGAGTTATAAACAATTCGTGCACTATGGACAAATCGCCTCATCAGGTATCAATTGATAAATAATTATTTGCTAGTTATTTTTTTTTCAACGATTGGTATTATTATATGAAATTTGTTTTTTTTTTAGGCAAATTTCAACAATATCATCATGGAGATGCGAAAAATATGCTTTTATACAACTCACCAAATCCGCCAGAATACAATTTATCAAATATTCAGGCAAACATACATATCATGTATGGACAAAATGATTGGCTAACACCGTCCGAAGTATGTAGATCTGTTAGATGATTGGCTTACGCATCACTGAACAAAATTATTTAACAATTAAATTTTGATTATTTCAGAACGTTCCGTATCTTTTGAGTAGATTGAATAAAGATGTTGTCGTTGCCATTTCACGAATAAATGGATTTAATCACATTGATTTCACGTATGGGCGTAATTTGGACATAGTTAACCGGAAACTTCTCAAAGTTTTGAGTTTATATTATTAAAATATTTAATATGC
>GL501437.1:717431-758033 GCA_000149185.1 Mayetiola destructor
AAAAAAAAAAACAAAAACTGACTAAACCAAATATAGTATGCACCGACGGTGCATAAAAACAATTGTAACCCAATTCAAAGAATATTTAAAAAGAACAGCAAACGAAAATTGGTTAAACGGCTCCTTTTGGAGAACTCAGTTTATTTTTAGTGCATTCATTTCTCGTTTATTTTGAATATGATAAAAAAAAACAACGCTTTTACTCTCATGTCCATCAGTGAAATGAATTTCGCTTTTTTGCGTGGCGTCATTTTTAGCTTTGCGTTTTCTTTCATTCATCGTAGTTGTTTATTTGCTTAAGTCACACATTTGTTGTGAAACATCCGCAATGCGTGACAGGCAAAAACCTTTCCGACGAAAGTGATCTTTGAGCAAGCAATTAACAAACAACTAAAAATCTGTTTATTTCGAAATATTGATTTTTGAGATTGTTATTGACTAAGCGGCTGACGATTCAAGACTCATCGCATTTCGGAGTGTTCACAAATGTTTTCAATTTAAAGTCTCACTTGAAGTGCTTATTCATCAGGTATATTAATCGTTTTTTTTTCCTTTCAAATTTTTAGGCTCTGTATTTGATCGGAAAAAAATGTTGAACACAGCGATTATAGAGTATGCAATCAATAAAGCAAATGAAGTTATACTTAAATACAGTGACATTGAATTGAAACATTTTCCTGGAAAGATCGACTATGCGAACGAATTCATTGTGGCCGAAAGTGTATGCGAACTTATGGGTGAGGGAAGTCTAGCGATATTTGGACCAAAATCACCAGCATCAGCAGCACATGCAAGTAGTATTTGCGATGCTAAAGAAATTCCATACATCGATACATATATGGATTTGGATTCGGAAACCAAATCATCAAATATTAACTTTTATCCTAGTCTGGACGTGCTTTCACAGCTTCTCATCGACGTTGTGAACAATTCAAATTGGCAAGATTTTGTTATTTTATATGAAGCTCCGTATTACATTAAAGCCGTTGGACCGTTATTGGAACAGAGAGCCAATCGTGGAATTATAACAATTCAACCACTTGAGGTGGGAACGAATTTTAGAAAAGCTTTACGAAAAATCAAAGAACTTGGCAGTCGAAGTGAAAATATTATCATTGAATGTTCGATTGAGCATTTGAAGGAAATTTTAGACCAAGTAATTATATTAATTCAATGGATTTGTTTATCGTCATCCTGAATTCTATTTCTCATTTTATTTCTGGAAGGCTCTTCAAGTTGGACTATTCACATCTGATCGCAAATTTATAATAACGAATTTAGATGCACAAACTATCGATCTTACACCTTTTCAATATACAGAAGCTGAAATTACCCTATTCCGAATTGTTCAACCAGACGAACCAACAAAATTGCCAGTTTATGACGAAATTCGCAATATTTTAGAACAAAAGATAATCGAATGTGAACAGTATTGTACACCAGATGATATCGATGGTAAGATCTCCTATTATTACTTATTAATATGTCAATGAATTCAAAATTATTGTCATGGAATCTGCTAATGTGTTACAGAACTATCTCCGACCATTCACACTACCAATACGGCCTTGATATTTGATGCTGTAATGTTATTGGCGGAGGCACTTAAGCAAATTGGATCGTCTCATATTGAATCACCCGATTCGTTTTCTATGATAAATTGCTATGATCCAGGTTCAACATGGAGCAAAGGTTATACACTTCTCAATTTCATGAAAAACGTACGTCAAACTGCAGTCAGTGATTTAGATATTTTACGACTTATTATTCCATTGAAACATTTTAGAGTAACTACAGTGGGCTCAGCGGACTGGTAGAGTTTGATACGTTAGGACTTCGTAGTAATGTAAAAATCGACATATTGAGCCTTAAATCCGAAGGATTGAGAGCCGTTAGTTGGTATAAAACAACCGATGGAATAATTCCAGTTCCTTTAATAGAGGTAAAATTCTATTGTTCTTAGACATTTTCAGTGTATTGTAAGAATGTTGATTTCATTGCATTCGAAACAGGAGGACACTTCTGCCGATGATGATGCACCAATTAGTGAAATGAAATTCAAGGTCATCATTTCAGTGGTACGAAACTTGATGCTGATGATTTTCATAAGCCAATGGCAGATGATATCATAATAATAATAATAATTAATAATAATTGAATAAACCAACAACTTTTTAGAACCCTCCATACATTATGCTCACCGATACTTCAGGCACCGGGCTAACTGGCAATGATCGTTTTGAAGGGTTTGGCGTCGATATCATCAAAGAATTGGCAAATATGTATGGATTTAAATATGAATTTGTGGTTCAAGAGGATTCCGATTATGGTAAACCAAAGGGCAATTCGTCAGAGTGGACCGGAATGATTGGAGAAATTATGGCTGGTGTAAGTTAACAAATGAAAGCATCTGTAATTGAAAATGAAATTAAAATATGACACCTGATGATTACAGCGAGCTGATTTGGCGATAACGGATCTAACGATCAATTCACAAAGGATCAGGTTTTTTTTCGTTTTGCATGATAAGATGTTTTGTCTTATTTTCATGACCATATTCTTTAATTTTTCAGTGCAATCGATTTTACACCTTCATTTATGAATTTAGGTAAATCCAAAAAATGATTTTATGGCATTTCACAGAACAATAACTTTTAAAACTTTTTTTTTGCTAGGAATCGCGCTTCTATATAGGTAATGATGGAATACAAGAGAGTTTTTCTTCAGTAAACGTCGATGCTATTTTTGGTGACGCCATCGACTATTAGTTGATACGCAAAACTTGTATATATGTATATATCATGTCAAACGCATCGAAGTTATTTTCGTGTGTTCTCTCACTTTCATTCGTATTACTCCATCGCATAGTTGCTTATGAATAATGGTTGCTACCAACGAACGCATTGACATATACTGATATTGAATAATTGTATTAATAATGAATAGTTATACTGAAATGAATATAAATTTTCATCAAAGAAAGCCGATGCAGGAGCCTCCCTCAACTTTCAGTTTTATGTCACCATTTTCATCCGCAGTTTGGATCTATCTTGGCCTTAGTTATATTGCTGTATCAATTTGCTTCTTTTGTTTAGGTCGAGTAAGTCCATCGCAATGGGAGAATAGACTCCCATGTGTCGAAGGTTTGCATTTAAATGTAATTTTGAATGGCAATTAAACTATGAATAGCTGGCTATTATTTTTCCATTGTAGAGCCTGAATATTTAGAAAATCAATTCACTTTGAACAACTCAATGTGGTTTGCTATTGGTGCATTGCTGCAACAAGGCTCTGAAATCGAACCGAAGTATGAATCATTTCTATTTTAATTTCGATTCTGTAAAAATTAATAAATGCTATTTGTGCAAATATTTAGGGCTGCATCAATTCGATTGGCCTCTAGTGTTTGGTGGTTCTTCACCCTTATAATGGTTTCATCTTATACAGCCAACTTGGCTGCTTTCCTTGTCATTGAAAATAAATCATCAAAGATTGACAGTGTTGAAGATTTTAAAGAGTGTGTAACGACCGGAACTGAATGCCCAGTGAGTAATTTTCATTGATTCCATTTCCTAAATATTCCCATAAAAATGGAATTTGAGTTTTGAAATTTGCAGTCAGCTCAGTATTGATTACGATTGTGTTATTCAACTTAATGTTTGTAATGAGATTTTAATTTGATTTATTTTTCTCCTACTTTTTGAGTAGGTACAGTTTGGAGCTAAAGAAGGCGGTGCAACACTTTCATTTTTCGAGGTCTCTTTTGTCATATTTCGTTTTGTCTTATTTTCATGACCATTTTTCTTTTGATTTTGTGCAGACTTCGACAAATCCGCTCTATCAGAATATGCATAAATATATGATGGCGCATCCTGAACTCCTAACAAAGAACAACGAAGAAGGAGTCAAGAGAGCATATGAAGGTGTTCATGATTATGGTAAATTAATAGATAATTGGAAATTTAAATATATGTCAATTATGTAATGCAACTATTCGACAGCATTTTTGATGGAATCGTCATCAATTCTGTATGAAACAGAGCGAAAATGTAATTTAACCCAAGTGGGCGATGTATTGGACGATAAAAATTATGGTATTGGCATGCGAAAAGGTGAGCAAAACCGAACTAAGCATTCAACCAAAACCATTAAAAAAAATCGAATCCTGTTTTGCACAGATTTCAAATATCAACCCCAAATGAGCGAAGGAATGTTGCGTATCCAAGAGTCGGGAATTTTGGCTGATATGAAGAAAAAATGGTGGAAAGAACGGAGAGGTGGTGGAACTTGTGCTGTAGGTTTTTTTGTTTGCATTTTTGTGCAGTTATCCAAATATAGATCCAAAAACATTTCAATTATATTTTCGAAAAACAGAAAAAAGAATCAAGCGATGCTGAGGAGCTAACAATGGACAATTTAAAGGGTGTTTTTCTAGTTCTGTTGTGTGGAACTATTTTTGCATCACTTTATGGCTGTATTGAGGCCACATTTGTGATGTACCGAAGGCGGATTAAAGAAAATGTTCGCATCTCAAAAATAATAATAATGAAACGAATCGGTGGAAAACGGAATCAAAATTATAATTTTATTTTTCTTTCCTGCAGATATCATGGAAAGAGGTATTTATCGATGAGATAGAATTTCTGATGACATGCAAAGGAGTTAGAGATGTTTCAGAGCGAAAAAATTCAAAGTCCTATAATTCCGGCGAATCTTATCGATCGAATCAATCGCGTTACAGTCCAGTCAGCAACAACCAAATCCATGGCTCAAATGCCCTTTTAAATCTTCAATGATAATAATAAAAATTATTTAACTAATATTTTATGATTAAATTGAAAAATTTCAAAGATGATTAAATTATCATTTCAATTGCCATGACATCATCTAATCTAAGCAATGAAAAAAATAATAAATAAAATTCAATTCTGAAAATGTTACTGGTAAACAAAAGCTAACTTACCAGCGTAACAGAAAACAGCCGGCAAAAACAAAAACATGTGAACGCGAGAGACAAAAAATAAACAACAAAAACTAGGTACATAGAAATGGGCTCATCGCCAAACTGGTCATATCTATAATAGTGTGGATGATACACTGTATCGAAAGTTCGAACACTGACATCCATGTATTGGTGATATTCCGTTCGATCGAACATTCCATTACTCTTTACTCATTACTTATGATTCGTAAGAAACTAGATTCATGTATATGCACACACAACATCTTGTTTGTCAACACACTCACCAGTAAGCAAATCAATTGCCGAAAGATTATTACGCAATTTAACCAACACAGCTGAGCTGCTTCTGTTTTTTTTTTTCGTATTGCGATGGGTAGAGACAAATATCTGCGAAATGTGTACAAATGCAAAACACATTGACATTCCATAAATTGTATAACAGTTAGCTACCGTATACATTCAAAGAACGTTGAGTTTTTTTTTATAAATTCACCCAACGACATAGATTCGACTTCAGTTTGAACGCGAATTTCACAAGTTCATCACCGTTTTTTCTGTAACTAAAGTCGATTAACAAATAAAGTGATTCAAAATGCCAATTGGTAAGATTTGTTGAAAAGTTTTTTCATTTTTTTTTTCATTGTTACGAATAGTGAATTTTCGTGTCGCCAATATTTGTGATAGCATTTAATGTGAAGGAAGTCGTTTGAATAGTTTAAGATTCCTGATTTTGACATTTATTTCACTTTTTCAATCCGAAAAAATGTTAAAATGTCTTTCATCAAGTGCAAACTGTGCCCGCAATAATACTCCATCAATCTAAATTTAGACATTTTTTTTTTTGGTTTTTCGAATTGTTTGCTTTGTGCTGACTGCTGACTACATATGCGTTCCATTGCAGCAAAAAAGAGACAGAATGTATCATCGAAAAACAAAATAAATGTGAAACGCAATAAAAGAATTGAAAACGTCTTTATATTTACAATTCCGTTCTGAAAGCGATGGATGGTATGAGCGTTTGCAAGATGACATCATTCTGTCATAACAATTTTGATAATTTTGTTTTTTTTTCTTTCGTATTGCTTTATTTGAAATTCTTTAGTTTAACATTTAGTTCAAAGAAACCTTGATCATACAAAAATAATATAATCAAATCGAAAATTCGAATGTTTTGAATAATACAATAATAATAATTAGCCAAAGGGAACATTAATTTGATCATCCGTCTTTGGCGTTCCGAAGAAAAGTTGCGTGAGATCATTTTTCACAGTGATTGTAAGACTGTGTGTGAGACACCGCCCATACAATACGACACACGAATCGTCTATGATTAATTTATGAAGAAAATGAATTGAAGCGATTTGGAATGCGACCTCTTATTACGGTCATATGACCAATTACATTTTTCCTCGTATGGTGTCATTTCCTTCGATTGAATTTTTTCCAATTTCAAACAGTTAGTTATGCATTCAATGCAATAATTAACGCATTCACTTGACTTGTTATTTGTTAACGATGTTCAATGCTGTTTGTTTTTCGATTCCATTCTAAATGGAATCTAGTTGTGAAAAGCATTAGTCAATATCGAAAATATAATACACTGAACGCTGCTGATTCGTGTTTCGGTGACCCCAAGGTTAGGTGGTAATAATTTATTTGCCGCTGATATAAGCGATTGTATCGATACAAATATTGGGAACTGTACAGATTTTACAGCAAACACGTAATATTTATTTCGTTATTTTTCATCAACAAACTGTCAATTTTGCGCGTGATGATTATTCAGAGAATTTTTTTTTTCATCTCCATTCAAATTCGTATACATTTTGTTATAATAAAAGTGTGAAACGATGTCATTATTTACTTCAAAATTGAAAAATTCCCGAAAGAAATAAAAAAAATAAGTAACAGTCACGGTATTGAATGTAATAGATGATGAGCTCATTCTGTGTCATATGCTAAATAATGATCCCCAAACCTCAATCGCGTTGAAATAAATTGTATTCAAAGCTTTGCTGATAGTCACAATTCGATAAAGGCGATTCAAGTAAACAGAGGAGACCTAGTTGAGTCGACAAACTATGGTCATTATTGGTGTCTCGAACTTTTTCCACACGAATATCAGACAAGGTTTTCTTTCCTCGTTCTTTCTTTCTTTTTTTTCATATCATTTTGAACAAAATGAAAAACAATAACAATGGATTGCTTACGTTAGTTATGTCTTACGTCCCTTTTTGGCTATTTGCACCATTTTTATTGCTAATGGAAAAAAAATATGTTGAATAATGCAAACAATGGTTTGATTATTGCTTAAAACTTGGAGCCCATCCAAAAATATTCGACTATTACAAATATTTTTGCTCTTTTATCGCATTTCAGTTATGTGTTAATAATAAAAAAAAAAGTTTCCGTCGCATAGCGCTCGATTGGATAATAAATTAGCATGTCTTGAGTGCCATTATGTTATGATGTTACTTTTATAGTGCAACTGACGCATGTTCTCGTCTATTCCCATTCGTAATCGAAGTCACACACATATTATTGTGTATTATGTTGGTGATTCAAAAATTTGATTCATTTATCGAAATGCCGGTAGACGAACATATGAATGGCACAGAATGAAAATGGTCCTTTTCAAAACTGCGGAAGATAATCTCAGCATAAAATAAATGCGTTATCTTCCGCAATTTCGAGAAGGACCGCTTTCATTCTGTGCCATTCATATGTGAACGACCCGGCATCTCTACTGATTTTTTCAAACTGTCTCACTCTTTCTCTCTAAATTTTATTCCTGCAGAATTAAACACACCCGACAAACTGGAATACATTTTCCATCCATTCAACAATGGCATGGTCCAATTTCGAGTTCGTGCCCCAAATGATGCGCATTTAATTTTGTCTGGCGAACCGAATGAGACATTCCCAGTCATTGAGGTATTTATCGGTGGTTGGGGCAATACCAAATCGGTCATTCGTTACAATAAAGAAAAACCAGAAGTTGCTGAATGCGGAACACCGGACATATTGAGTGCAAATGAATTCCGTGGATTTTGGATACGAGTCACCGATGGAGTAAGTGAATTTAACATAAATAACAAATTCCTCAATCGAATGCACATTGCACATACGAATTAATGAATGTAATTGAATTTTCAGGTCGTAACTGTTGGCAGAGAAAATGAAGCTGCTGCTTTTCTTTCATGGTATAATCCAACGCCATTCCTTGTTAACTACGTTGGAGTGTGCACCGGTTGGGGAGCTACTGGATCTTGGATTATTGATGATTCCCAACAAAATTATGGATGGCAAGGCTCAAATGTGTCCGCTCAATTACGCAGCGATTTCGCTCCGTCCTCTGGTTGTACTCCATGCTGGATTCCAGCTTCAAATGGACAAGTTCCACCAGATGCAGTACAAGGAGGAATGGATGGTTTGTAGCAATAACAGCTTACTATTTAGTTGCATATATTAATGCTTGAATGTGTTTACAGGTGAACCCCTATTTGTGGCCCGAGCAAAACATGAGGGTGACTTAATTCCAGGTAAGAAGACGATCTACATGAACTTATGGAAAGAAAAAAAAACCAAATTCATCGACGGAAGCCCGTAAAATGCATACATTTCAATTATAACCATTCCGTCGATGCGATTTTTGGCAACATTATATGAAAACGTATTGAAAAATGCTATAGATCTTAACCAGATTTTTATTTACACAAATGTTAATTCATCATTTAGGCAAATTAGTTCCATCTCATGGTGTTGCATATGTTGCCTACGGTGGCTCCGAACATGGACACTCTGATTATGAAGTTTTGTGTGCCTGTGTACCTCATTGGGTTCAAGTTCAAGGAGACCAAATACCATCAAATGCAGTTCCAGGTAGGCATTTTAGTCTGTTACACATTATTGAACAGATTTCAATTAATTATTTTAATAAGTTTATGAACGTGATGAAATTTCGCTAATCATTATTATTATTATTTATTTCAATTTTTATTTAGCTGGTGAAACATCTGATGGAGAGCCGCTCTTCATCGGTAAGTATTTATTTGCATTTTGTAGAATTTGTTTTTTTAATGTTATTTCAATGCATTGTTCGATTTTTATTTTTCAAAGGCCGTGTTCATCATGAGGGAACGGTTACATTAGGAAAGGTGCAACCATCACATGGGGTATGCATTTAGTTATCAATAAATAAATAAATTTTCGAACAAAATAGAAATTTAAATGAAAACTTTAACATCATTTTCAGGTATGTTACATCAGTTTCGCTGGACAAGAATTGGCATTCCAAGCCTATGAAGTCTTGACATGCAATTAAAATGGCCCAAACAACCAATACGCCTTATGGTACTGACCGTCATAAGGTCCAGTGCTAAATTATTATTATAATATGTGAAACACATGAAATGCACGAATTTCTCTATAATCAATAATCAGCATGCGCTGTGACCAGAAGTAATAATCTCTCCACTAATTCTCATTATGAATTTTATGATAAAATAATATCATCATTGTAATAAAATGAGTATTCAATAAATGTTTTTGTGTTTTGCAAACACATCGATCTAGCAAATCAAAAAACGAGGTTACTTACGATTCGGTAATATCAACTGTATTGCATTTGTCAAAGATCTATCGCATTGAACGCTTCAAATTTCGCTATTCCTTAGATGCAAGAAAGAGTATTTATTCAGGTACAATAAAAAATTAGCATAAAATAAATTTCGATCGATAGAAATCCATGACGGAAACCAAATCACAGTAGAATTTTTCTTGAAAAAATACAATTTATGTCTCGTAAATGCATTTCCTTTCTACAGCAGTCGATTGATTAAATATGTATAGCAGTTTAAATTAACCCTTTTTTGCCGGACTCATTTCGATATTGAGGTTGTTCTCAAATTCGCTCAGCATTAAATATTGCTCAACCTTACAAAGAAAAAGGAATGAATGAGCCAAAAATGAATTGTGATTGTTCAGCTATTTGGCAGCTTAAACAGGCCATATTTACCTTGGCACAAGATGTGATATGATCGCCTAAACAAATATCATCGAACGCATCTAGAAAATCCATATCCGCAATTCCTTCTTCGGAAATGCACGTGAGCTCTGCTTTATCTTTAGCGGCTGCATCTAATGGAACGATAATATTCCCATTTTCCAATGGATCCAATACAAATTCTTCGCTCATTTGATTACCAAGCACATCCGAATGCAATAACAATGTTCCCACGTTGATATTTTGCACAGGTTCCATGTCAAGCTCTTGAGTAAACGATAACTTACGATGCTGTGGACAATCTTTCAATTTGCATAAATGTTTCGATCCGTTTGACCTGAAGAAAATAGAAGTAGAAAAAGAAAAAAAAATGGAGAAAAAAAATGAAGAAAAGAATGTATAATAAAGTCGTTTTGTTGATATCATCGACAAATTTCAATTAGGAAACGTAATCGCAATCGTACCTTGTGTGCTTATGGCGAGAGATGCTACGTTTATGCACGTCAACCAAAAACAATAAAATGCTTCCGATGAGTACGGAAAAAAATCCAAACAAATAACCACTTTTATGGGATACGTGACGATTGAGAAATTCAGCTAAATTGATACCAACGACAATCGGTATAGATTGTGAACATTGCAGAAAACTCCATGCCTGTGAAAAATTTCGAGCACGAACACGTTCGAACAAATAGACACGCAATGAGTAATGATAGCCACCACAAAAGAAACCTGATGATCGAAGATTTAAAATTTGGATTATTTTACATTGTTATTGTTATTGTTAAATTGGAATGTGCTCGTGCACACAACACAAAAATTTCAAAAAGTTTATTTTTAAATAAAACCGAACGCACCATAAGTTGACACGATGATAAAATATCCTTCATAATTGGCTTGAATTTTTGTAAAAATAAGCAAACAAATTGCACACATAAATAACGACACTTGACACAAATATTGGCGAGCTATTCGACATTCAGCATTATTTCGTATCACCATCACACCAAAAATCGCAGCACCAACCATCCATGCAATGCCCAAATTCATTTGCATTGGCAATTCAGCATTTATCAGTTGATCGTCTTTAACAGTTTGAGCGATTCGAATAATTGGAATATAAATTCCGAATGCAGCAAAACTTGATGACAATAATATAATGCGTACCGTTTGGCTGCGTAATGTTTTCGTATCGAAAAATGGAGTTCGATTATTTTGGCGATTTTTATCTTTAACTTTGCGTCGTTGATTTTTTAGATGGAGGATGGCACGACGTTGAGGATGATACAATGCAGCCGAACGATAGAATAATCCGAGAAAAAACGTTAAAAACACGTTCAATGTCACCAATTGCAAACCATATCTGAATGCAAAAAAAAAAAACAAAGAAGAAAAAAAACACTCAAATTTAATAAACTACAAAACCGAAAACCGTTTTCATTATTTTGGTGCGAAAATAGATTGAGTTTTCAATATTATTTACCTCCATCCAAATGAATCGATAGTTTTTTTCAATAGCGTTGACATATATACAATCCCCAAACCAGTGGCAGCTACAGTAACTATTTCAACGAATTCACGTTTTTTCTTAAAATATTGTGCAATCATAATAATGGAACAATCTCGTGTCATACCGACGCCCAAGCCCACAACGATGCCTTTAGATTGAAAAAAAAAAAACAAAAACAAAAAACATTTATGAAATGCGATCGCAATCGTTTGGTTGTCTTTTTTTATCTCTTCAATTCAATGGCAAAAATCAAACCAAAAAAAAAAAGAAAAGAACTCCAATCGTACATACCATAGCCGAAAACAACTTGATGATATTGCTGTGCAAACGATGTGAACAAACATCCAAGTGTGATAACTAAGCCTCCAATTACGGCCAACAATCGAGTCGATTTTTTTCGACAAAATGCTATGGTTATTGGTGAAATGGCCAAACTCATTGCAATCGATAAAGAACTTATTATTCCTAGAAACAAAGGAAAACTTTAGCAATAAGTTCGATAATGAGAACAAGCATAAATGGGCAAGTGAGGAAGGGGAGTGTACCGGCTGTAAAAAGATTCTCATGAAATTGGCCAATAAATGCAGCAATCAAAATTCCTGATGACATGTGCAAGCCATGCGAAACACATTGCACGAATATCGTTATGATAAGAATGACAAAACCCCAACCTCCTTCCGGATAGTAATGTTGTCGTAATGTTAATAATTGACGCAAATCGGCCACAAGTCTTGTATCATATGAAATCTGTACAAACAAAAAACGTGACACAAGAAAATGGAAAATCTCTTCAAATGAATTGATGATACAAGTTTTATGATTTTAGTCAACTGAAAAGTTTTTTTTTTCTGTTGGTTTTTGAATTCATGAACGCATACACAGAATATTTAAAGAGTTTCCTAAACTAAAAGCAACAAAAAAAAATAAAATAAAAGCGTTAAATCGCAGTAATTAAAATTAAACTTTTCCCTCACATTTTCACATTGCTGATGACGAAAGTAATTATTATTATGTTTGTTATATATGCCAGTGTTATTATTATAATGTCGATGTGTGTTACGTGCTTGGCACAAATTTGGATTGTTGTTGTCAAATCGATGGTGATGATGTAGATGATGATGATGTTCGTTGCATCCAACCGATTCTAAATCCATTTGATCAAGTATGCTGCATGAACCATGGCCACTCATCGTTGTCGATGCGGTTGCATTAGATACACCAGATTCATGTCTTGTGGCAATGTGTGGCAATGAATGCGATTTTCGCATCGATTTCAATTCACTTGATTCCAAAATTGACATTTTATTTGCCCGTTTTTCTCCCCACTTCCTATTATTATAAGTATTATTAGAATTAGTCTCAATCGACTAACCGTCCACTTAATTCACTTAATTTTCGTATAAATCACTTCATTTATGTCCATTCACATTCGTTTTCAATCACATTTTATAATTTCGATTTGTTGGACGTTATGATTGATCGGTAGTCACAAACTGAATGAAAAGCCATCGAATTTCAAACACTTGATTAATTGAGAGCCAAACATTCATTCAGTGATTCAATTTGAACCAAAACCAAAACCAAATCCATTCATTTTGTATTTAATCTTGATATTCAAATTACACATTTTTGTTGTTTGATTTCTCTTTTTGAGATCGTAACGATTCGGTTCATTGTCCAATCTCAACTTTGAATAATTGAAAATATTTTATTCGTTTGTTTGGCTGTTTAAATGCTCGGTCCACCATTTGTGGTGCTCTGATTTGGGACTGATTTAATTTTTGTTATATTTATTTGCACTCCGGTTATATTTATCGTTATTCGGTATATTACTGCGGTTACTCCACTGAATGCTGTACGAATGATACAAACATTTATATTTATATTTGTTTGCGTTTGAATTAATGTATTTTATGCATTATTTTTCATTCTTTCGTTCAATTCGCAATATTTTTGAGTTTTTGCATTAATAAATAATTTTTCAAATTAAAGCAAAACTCGGTTTGGTTGACCGCGGTATATGCACAGAACAACTGAATTTCAACTATGAATTATAATCAACAAACGGAATCTATGACGGCGGCGACAATGATGCCAAAATGAACGGGAATGTTCGAACTTTTGTGTTTCGAATCTGATCAATCGAATTGAAATGAAATGCAACGGCTCGACTGATGAGGATTTAAGCGTGCAACATTCATAGAGTCAAATGCGCATAACCCGAAAAAATGTATAAATTTCAAGTATATTGAGTACCGTGTGTCATGTACCAAATAATATACACAACGTACACAGTACACAACGGTTCCGCCGATACGATACGATATTGTATTTGAAGCATGAATATATATATATATTTTATCATTTCGCACAGTTCATTTGAAAAAACCAAAAGAATTGGAGACAAGCGTCCGAATACAGACAGCAAACGACATAGCAAAACATAACAAAAAATATCTTGTTCCACATGGCAACGGTTCAATGTGTGTTGTGTATGGCTTACAAATTGGAAACTGGCTCAGCTCTAGAAAAACCTTATAGAAATGTATATCGTTCCATCTCTATTGCACAGGAATGTAATATGCGAACGAAATTCGAATGAATGAATCGAGAGAAAAAAATGGAATAGCAAAAAAAAACACACAACAACAACAACAACATCGTGCCGCTTAAGCTAAACAGATATCCAGCATGAACATAACGAACATCGAACATTAAGCATCAAGTACATGAACAAGTCGATTATAAAATGAGAATTCAATGAATGTTCATTACTATCAAGTGGTGATCGCCTGTGTACCATAAGATTAATAACATTTTAAATTGTTGACATAATGAAAGCACAAGATAATAATAATGTAATGCTCATCACAACAACAAAAGATGAGATGATGATGATGATTTATTTGAAAGACTATCTTATCGTTCACCCCTTGCTACATAAATTCATATTAAAATGCGAAAGCGTGATATTTTTAACAGCATCATTTTCACATTTTCGTGTCAAGTATATTGTTTCGCTTAGCCCGTCAACAAAATTGATTTTCCCTACACATTTGCTATTTGATATTTTCTCTATAACATCATCATTTTATCCAGCCATTATTTATAAAAGTATATCGGTTCATCATTTCGATTCGCAATGCTTTTCATTCCCGCCCATTTTCAATCACGAAGATTTCAGTTCAGTTCTTCATTACTTGATACTTGACACAATAATATCGTTCAACAAAAAGGTCTGCATGATCCGAACCAATCGCTACCATTAAAAAAGCGTATTCGATGTTGACATCAACAGGTGTCTTATGTTTCAACTTTTCCAATTAATAAACTCTATCAATCATCGTTGATTGAAATCGTTCCGGTTAATAAATGAAATTTTCAGTGGAACCATTTCCAATGATGTTCATTCTTTACTGTGCTATAGAGAGCACGGTCATGATTCGCATTAGAATATTGTCCATATGTGAACTACAGCTCTGGAATGGCACCGGATTTCATCTAATATCGAATATATATGTCACATATAACATATGAACACAGCACCGGCGCTTCATTCATTCTTTGGTTCTTGTATGTGCCCTGTAATACATTAGGTAATAATCGTTGTATCAATTTTCGTTTGAGATGTTTATCAATCATTCTCAGAATAATGAATTGCCGAATCTAAAGTAGAATTTAGAGTTTTCATGTCATATGTCATGGTCAGATTCTATTCATTGGAATCGGCAAAAAAAAGCCAATGAATAATTAAATGCCATCGATAGAAAATTAATAATATGCAATAACTGAATATTTTTTCCACAAGTTAGCAAAATTTGATACCCAAGCCAAGCGGATAATTTTTCATTCAGTATATCGTTGTGGATCTCAAAATGTATGATACAAAATGCAAGTGATGTGGTATGTATTTCCAATTAATAAATATATCTTGTGCTCAAATGACATCAGATAATGAACAGAGTCAACCATATAAATTGAAAATAGTTCAAATACGCGATCCGAACAATGCATAATGCACAAATATTATTTTATGTTATAAAATACCGAAATTTATGTTCATACATATATCACATTGTTTAATGTTCAGTAGTCACCAGTCACCAGTCTATGTCATTCAGTATCGTTGCCGACAATTTGATCCTTTGTCTTCTCGTCTCGAACAAGCATTAATCGGTGTGAATGCCTCAAACTGTGTCATTTAAACGGATTGAAAATTGAAGCATAAAATGTTGATTTCGTTTACTTTTGTGTCACAAAAACTTTGATGCAATAACATTAAGTCCTGGTCTTCAAGCTTTCATCCTGCATTCATTCGCCCATTCGATTTTGATTCGATATTACAAAAGATTTTCGATGAAACTATTAAATTAAAACTATCAATTGCATATGAAACTTTTATGAGAATTAAAAAGTTTTCATTTTTGATCGGATTTTCTCTTATCGATTGGATGTAATCAACGGCAGCCCCATTCCCTATTTTCATTGTCTTCATTGTTTGTCATTTGAGTCACGTTTTTCACACAAATACACAGGAAAATTAAACTTTATTTTTCCTTCATGCACGAATATTTCGAACAAACAGACTTTTCCATTCATATTTTTGTTGCATTTGTAAAGTATTTGAAAATCATTGGCAAAGAAATTCTCACACAAAAGCTAATGAAAAGCATTTTGGAATAATATCGAAAGTTGTTTGAATCAATCGAACAAAAAGGAAATATTTCTAGTGGCAAATCGGGATTTTTCATTGTTCACATCAATTTTCTCATTCCGTTTGCTTTGACATAACCTTTCACACACAACATAAACATCGTCCGCATGCACTTACGATGAACCGATTTTTATTGCTTTTCACTTTTGTTTACGTTTTTGTTTTTTATTCACAACAAATCAAGTGCATGCTTGGACGGATTGGACATTGAGTTCTGCATTTTTTATCACTTTTTTCGCGTTTCTTTTATTTTTTTAAGAGCATACAAAATGTTCACACGGTTGTACAGTGTATCTGCATTTGACACATCTCATTCATCATTTTCGCTGTTATTTATGATGCTCAAATGCTTGAAGATATCCACCATGCTATAGATGAATGTGTGTATGCGTAATGATGTATAATCATGGCACAAGCGTTATCATGACATCGTATTGAATGTGCGTAGGCATTACATTACATCCAGCAGCCAGCAGCAACCGTCACCGATGCACAATACAGATCGAGGGGAAATTGCAAAAGTTATTCCAAACATACACTCTTCAGTTGGACATTTTTTCCGGTCGGTTAAAAAGCTCTACGCTTCATGTACGCACAATATGTACTATATACTCCGCATAGAAATTGAAAAGCTTCGACCACTGTTCGGTTTTGATAAATGAAAAGACAATCGACCAACGAATCGGATTTGATTTTTGGGTTTTTGTTTTTTTTTGTATTTATTTTGGAGAAAAATCCAAATTAAAATAAAATTTTATTTATTCTTATTTCTATTTCCCTTCTTTTTTCCTTTCTTCGGTTTTGGTTTCTTTTTCTTCAATTTATTTTTGCTATCATCAGGCTGCGAATCTCTCGGTCCCTTCCTTTTTCCCCTGAAATCATCTTGGCCTTTTTTCGATTTGAAATCTGATTTCGATTTATTTGATCCGGATAACTTTCGGTCATCGTTCATTTTGCGTCGTTTAGCGTCGCTACCTTTGTCATGACGATCTTTCATATGTTTTGGAACAAAGGCTCGTTTTCGGCCACTTATGTGTGACGTTTGAAACAAATCTGAAAAATCGAAAACAATTCAAAATTTCAAATTACATTTCAATTGAATTTCAATATATTCATACCTTCGTCCGGTTCCTGTCCGACCTCCTGGCGATAATAATCAGCATCATCATCAACGGCTTCGTCTTCATTTTGATGGATTGCGTTGTCACCGCCGGCCATTGATTTTTGTTTATGATCTGATTTTTGTCCTTCTTTCTTGGCAACATTTTCGTTTTGAATCTTTTTACGAAGCTCTTTTTGACGCTTCTTTTCGTCTCGTGCTTTCTTCAATTCAGCAATTTCCTCTTCGGTTTTTACAATTCGACTGTGATACAAAACTTCTCCATCAAACAAATTATTTTGAATTTTGATGAGTTCGATGGTTAGCCTTGGTCCGATTTCATGGAGACGAACGGCCGATTTATTATTTGCTACATTTCCACGTGATTTAAGCGTTTGTGGTAACACCACTTGGTTTGTTTCATCATCTTCGTATTCAGATTCTGACACATTTCCGCTTCTGAAAAATGAAAATGAAAATCTTTCATATATCATCATCGGATGCAAAAGAAGTAAGCTCGAATTACTAACTGTGAAATAAAATCAGCAATATCTTCGCATTTGCTCAAGTTCGGAACTTTGCCCATGATGACCTTTTTAACAGAACGATTCAGACCGACCGGAACAACAGAGATACAATAATGTCGCATATCAATCAGATTTGTCACCGAATTATACGAAAATAGAACACATCTTTTGATTGTTGACAAATTCACTGTTGCCAAATTGATGGATGGGAACATATTTTGAAATGTATTTGCCATCAACTTCATGTGATTGCCTTCGCCAGTGAAATTATTCAAAATTACCTGTTGAAAAAAATAAATAAATCAGAATTGATAAATGAATCATCGATAAAGTCGCTGTTTGGTTTGTAAAAGATCGAATCGTATTTACCAGTGGAGAATGTTTGAATGCGGTGTCGTTGTAATATTGTTTTTTCATCGAAGACATGACGTCACGGGCTAATGTAAACTGGTGAATTTTAAAATTGAGTGTCGGTCCTTTAGGCAGGCGTGCCGTTTTAAATGACAATTGAGTTACGGATTTATTAAAAACGCACATATGTGACACATGAAACATTCCCGATAAACTAACATAATCTTTAATTTTATTTGATCGTTTTTCACGCAATGATGATGCCGTAAATGGTTCCATTATTTGTCGAAAATCTTTACTCAATAGAGTAATATTCGGACATGGTAGACCCCGATGGATAACAAACGAATGTGGTTTATTTAACGTTTCGGGCGCTTCTGATTCATCAAACACATGATTCTTTTTTAGAGATTTTCCTTTTCGCTTTCCCATTTTTACAGAAAAATTCTTTTATTTTGCCGATTATTTTTACGAAATTTCTAACAATAAACGAACAAAACACTACTATCCGTCTCAAAGATAGCACACGTTCTGTACGTAACCTCAACAAATTACCAAATGTCATATAGCTGTACACGTGAGTTTTATTTTTGTATCAGTATCTGTCAACTGTTGACAATTCACACATGTGTGAATCTTTTCGAGGAACAGTGATCATTGTGGTGCCGAACGAGTTTCATTCTTAAGTCAAACAAATAATATTTATAGCAATGAGCACGGAGAATTCATCTCCTGAGATTACCAAACCGCCATGTAAATTACCCCAAAAACGGCATTATCGTCAACGGGCACATTCAAACCCTATTGCCGACCACGTATTTGATTAGTAAGAAATTAAATCTGGTAAAATTAAATTCTATGGACGATTCTAACCATATTTGTTGTTCTCCAACAGCCCAGTGCGCCCAGATGATTTCGATTGGACAACACTGTATCCGAACATCGGTGATAATCAGGTTGAATTTGCTGATATTGGCTGCGGTTATGGTGGGTTTCTTATAACTCTCAGTGAATTATTTCCGAATAAATATTCCATCGGTTTCGAGATTCGGGTCAAAGTGTCTGACTATGTAATGGATCGTATTGATGCTCTCAGGAAACTGAACCCAGGACAATATCAAAATGTCGCTTGTTTACGAACAAATGCTATGAAATATTTGCCAAATTTTTTCAAGAAAGGTCAACTATCGAAAATGTGCTTTTTATATCCGGATCCTCATTTTAAAAGATCAAAACATAAGTGGCGCATCATAAATACAGCTTTATTAACGGAATATGCATACGTTTTGCGAGAAGGAGTGAGTTTCCATCGCAATATTCAGCTATAAAGCCCCATTTAATAAACATTCCGTCTATTTTCAGGGTATAATTTATACGATTACTGACGTCGAAGACTTGCACGAATGGATGGTGGAACATTTGGAGAAACATTCGTTATTTGAACGAATCATTGGTGATGAGCTGGTATGATGGACCAAGATAAATTGAATTCCTGTATTTTGGCAATTAGAAAAAAAACAACAAAACATTCGCATATTTCAGGAATCCGATCCGGTGGTAGAAAAACTATACGAGGCGAGTGAAGAAGGACAAAAGGTGACACGGAACAAAGGCGATAAATTTGTTGCTGTTTACCGTCGAATAAAATTTTCAATTGATTGATCGATTGGATTAATAAACCATGTTTATAATATTGATAAATTTACATCTTCCTTATGCATTGAAATTTTAAATATTTATTTTGATTTTTTTGGACCGAACACTAGTTTGATGGTTCACCATCTGGCTTATCATTGGAATCTCCGTCATTCATTTCGCATTGGTCCATCTTATTGTTCTCTTCACGGATCGATTGTCGAATTTCTCTGCTTGATGTTAACAACTCCAGTAATTGGGCACGAATACGATCTGCTCGTTCTTCAATTTCGTCCAATGCCTCCTCCAGCGAATTCAAATTGTTAGCAACTTCGGCTATTTCTGTTCGAAAAATCATTTTTGAAACAAATTGACCAAATTATTTTCAATGTAAACATAACAAAAAACAGAATGAAATTCAAAACAAACCTTCAAATTCGTCATCATTCAAATCACTTTCACCATTTGGATCATTCTTTCGGGTGTTGGCATCTTTTGGAGCCATTTCACTGCTCTTTTGCAAAAGTTCTTGATAGTCAAGCGAGATTTTTTCCAATTCGTTTCTCAATTGCAGCTCTTCACTTGAGCTATCATCTGGCTCGGCCATAGCTTAGAAAAAAAACATTACTACAATCTATAATACAAACGTCACGTGAAAAATACAGAAAAAATAAAAGAAAAAAAAAATGAGAAACAAAGGCAATGACTACTGTCAGTTTGATTAGATTCGTCTGATTACGTATGGTGGCGCTGTTATCATTTAGATATCAAATCGTCATTTGGAGTTTCGTTTAAAAGAACAAATACTTTGTGGACAAATTCAGTATTTGAATAATTATAATTTATTGATAAATTTCAAAAAATGCTAATGTTTCGGAGAAAATGGAAATTACGTGGATTTGTTTGAATGACAATCTTATTGTGATTTCAACTTTGCCATTAAAGCTTCAAGACTTTCATCCGGTGAAGTGACCTGTTGTGCATATGATTCTGTAACATTATCATCGCTATCATCGCTATCATCGCTATCATCACATAATTGAATTCCATAAACATTTTCGTTATGCACTACTTGATTATCCGTATTTGAGCCCGAAGATTCCGGTTCAGGTGGTGGTGGTATAAATTCTAGTTGTCTTTGTTGGCAAAATGCATCCCCGCATTCAGGATTCGGCTTCAAATGTATATCATTTCGATAGAAATCTTCTAATGCATTGTAAGCAAGATATTTGGACACTTTGCCAAAGTCAAGAAGATATTTCAGCGTATTTTGAGCAAGATTACCAGCAACTATTCCCATAGTTGTTGGTAAACTGGCAGCACATACACCATCTCGTTTCAATGTCTTTTCGTCAATATTTTCGGCCACAACCAATGGCGGTACACAAGCAAAACATGCCAATTCACCTGGCTTCAATAACTGAATATGACCACTGACCGCATTCTCTGATACGCCCGACTCAAACCAATTGACATTTAATTCGTTACACGCTGCATTTATGGTCATTCGTGCCTCAAAGTTGTCAACACAACTCAAAACTAAATCTACCGGACTTTTATTATCGAGACTACCGGTATTAATTGTATGCAAAAATGAATCGTATGTATCGACCGAAGTGATGTTATAATTATGTGTTATTATCTGTACATCTGGATTAATGAACTGAAGTGTACGTGCGGCTGCATCGACTTTTGATAGGCCAGCTTGGTCGGGTGTGAAAAACAAACGATTCATGTTTGCCAATTCAACTTTATCATAATCGAATAAAATCAATTTACCGACGCCACATCTTGTTAGCATTTCAGCTGTCACCTGTTGATGGGAAAGGGGCGAATCACATAGACCGATATAGAAAAATCAATAGAAATATGTTTTTTTACCGATCCAACTCCACCGATGCCAACGATTGCAATACTTTTTCCACGAATTTGTTCGTAATCTTTGACGATTCCCATCCGTTGTAAGGCCATCAAACGACTGTATGGATTCCAATCTTTAACTTCGGATGACATCTTTTCAATTTTTTCCCGTCCACCAGCATTTTTATACTTTAGCAATTCGTTTTTTAGCTCAGCATTTTCCCTTTTAAGCTCAACATTTTCTCTTTTTAGATCAGCAATTTGAGCTTTTAATTCTTTTGTCGATGCCATTCTTAGCGAGTTTCAAAACGCAACTTTAACTGGTTCTCTAACTTAATTTTTATCAATTCACACTTTTGGAAATTAGGAAAAATCTGGTACGGAATGTGTGTTCGATTAATACAATCAATGCATCAATCCAAATTACTTTCACTTAATTACGTGTCAAGCTGTGGAATACAGACAACAGAGCATATCGAACATTGAATAGTTTCGTTTGGTGTTCGCATGAGCGCGCTGCTAATAGTTAATGACATCACTAGACATTACAGTAAACTGTCAGTCGCACATTGGCGGCAATCATTTCGTTGTTTGCATTCCATTGTCATTAACAGTTTGGTGCGCAATATTTGGCCGATTTCTTTGTTTTATTTTGTTTCAAATAATTCCTTAAGAAAATCTTGCCATGGGAATTCTAGGCTTATCCAAATTGATTGCCGACATAGCTCCCGAAGCTATCAAGGAAAATGAATACAAAAATTATTTCGGTACGTGTTTTATAAGCAAAATAAAAATGTTTTTGGCGTCAATGTGATGGAAGATGAAATTGATTTGAATTAATTTTTTGTTTTTGTTTTGGAGGATAGGCCGAAAAATCGCCATCGATGCAAGTATGTGCTTGTATCAATTTTTGATTGCTGTTCGAGCCGAAGGTGCACAATTGACATCCGTTGACGGTGAAACAACATCCCATCTCATGGGAACATTTTATCGTACAATTCGTATGTTAGAGAATGGCATCAAACCGGTCTATGTTTTTGATGGCAAGCCACCAGATATGAAATCAAAAGAGCTATCAAAACGTACGGAACGACGTGAAGAAGCTCAAAAAGCCTTGGACAAGGCAACCGAAACGGGCGATGCGGCCGATATGGAAAAATTTAATCGACGTTTGGTTCGTGTTACCAAAGTTCATAATGAAGAAGCAAAGGAATTGTTGAAATTGATGGGCGTTCCATACATTGATGCGCCATGTGAAGCCGAAGCTCAGTGTGCTGCAATGGTGAAAGCCGGAAAAGTTTATGCAACAGCAACCGAGGATATGGATGCATTGACATTTGGTACGAACATTTTATTGCGACACTTGACATCCAGTGAAGCCAAAAAATTGCCGGTACAAGAGTATTTCTACGACAAAATCCTGCAGGGATTGGAATTCACCCGTGAACAAGTAAGAAATATTGCGAAACAATAGTGATCATTCAGAGAAAAAAAAATTATATATTTTTTGTGTGCAGTTTATCGATTTATGTATTTTGTTGGGGTGTGATTATTGTGAATCGATTCGAGGTATCGGGCCAAAGCGTGCCGTTGAACTTATAAAACAATATAAGTCAATTGAAGAAATACTCAAGCATATCGATACAAACAAGTATATTGTACCGGAAAATTGGAGCTACGACCAAGCACGACAATTATTCATCAAACCCGAAGTTGCTGACCCCGATACAGTTGAAGTAAATTAATCGCATTCATTTATTCTCCAACATTCATCATCCAATGAATAATAAAATTATTATCTGTATGTTTGGTTACAGATCAAATGGACCGATCCAGATGAAGAAGGTTTGATCAAATTTTTGTGCGGTGAACGGCAATTCAATGAAGACCGTATTCGTGCAGGTTGCAAAAAGATTTTGAAAACTCGAACAACATCAACGCAAGGACGTTTGGATGGATTTTTCAAGGTTCTTCCATCCACACCCGGTTCCAATAGCAAACGCAAACCGGATGCCATGAAAAAAGAGCCACCAAGCAAAAAGGCCAAAACTGGCAGCAAGACACCACGCCGTGGACCCAAATGAAGTTGAAGCTTGACAATTCCCGGTTACATTCTATTTTTTCGATTTCGTATTCGACTAACTAAATTTCGATATAATAATTCCAAACGCCATTCATTTCATTTCATTTCAATTGTGTGTTTATTTTTTATGATTTAAGTATTTTTCTTCTTCGAATAAAAGAACAATTATGATGAGATAAGATCATCTTAAACGGCCATTTCCATTTTGATGGTTGGGTGTGGTTCATAACCTATAATAGCGAAATCATCGAACTCAAAGTCCTCGATTTTATCGACAGTGCGCTTAATTTGGAGCGATGGAAATGCCTTTGGTGTACGGGCGATCTGTAAAACAAACGACAACGAAAGAATCTCAAATGCCGGAGTAAAAAATGTACCAGGGATTTTCGTTACCTGTTGCTTTAATGGTTCAATATGATTGAGATAAACATGAGCATCGCCAATTGTATGGATGAAATCGCCTGGTTTCAAGCCAGTAACATGAGCAATCATGTATGTCAATGAAGCATAGCTTGCAATATTGAATGGTACACCTAAACCCATATCGGCTGACCGCTGATACAATTGACATGATAGTTCACCGTCAGCAACGTAGAATTGGACAAAACTATAAGTTCAACATATAGAAAATAAATCCGCATTAAATAAAAAGCTTCTTCGGAAAAATGTGATTTGAATTTGCAATCTTGCCAAAATTATTATTACCAGTGACATGGAGGTAGAGCCATTTTCGGGATATCAACAACATTCCAAGCGCTCATGATAATTCGACGATCATTAGGATTGGTACGAATACGATTGATAACTTCATTCAATTGATCAATGCCTTGGCCGGTATAATCGTCATGACATGTTTTGTATTCAGCGCCAAAATGTCGCCATTGAAAACCATAAACCGGTCCCAAATCGCCCTCTTCACGATCATGAAAACCATTTTTATCGAGAAATTCACGTGTGCTATTGCCATCCCAAATGTGAATATTCTTGTCTTGTAATTCCTTTGCATTTGTACTGCCTTTGATGAACCACAACAATTCTTCCAGGACGGCACGCCAAAATACTCGTTTAGTTGTTAACAACGGAAAGATATCATTTCGTAAATTGAATCTCATCTGAGCACCAAATATCGATACGGTACCGACTCCGGTACGATCCGAACGTTTTTTGCCTATAATTTTTATTTTGCATTAAATTCCCATCCATTTTTGATAATATAATTCTCTTACCGTTCTTGATGATATTATCGATGAGATCCAAGTATTGGAATTCATCATGATTTCTAGTTGGATTAACAGCCACATTTGATGAACAATTCTCTTTTTCTGATTCACTCATGATTGATAAATGTTCGCAAAAAAGTAACAATACATTGTATGCGTAACAAAGGAATTTTTGCGCGCCAAAATGATGGCATCATTATTATTTGGTGTTGCACGATAAGAAATGTCAAACAAATGTTTATGTAGTTTCGCATTCAGAATAAAACAAAAAAAACAATTCACCGGTCACCAAAAAAGGTGCGACAGCACAACAGCCTCATAGTAAAACAAGATACATACAAGGAGGTGCAACTGGAATAAAAGGTTCATCAAATATATAAATGCAATAACTCAAATCGAGCAAAAAAAACGAGAAATTAACGCAAAAGAAATATGATGATTATGCACAAATATTGCAAACAAGTGTAGAAAGTGAAAATCGAAACGAAAGGAAAATTTCGCATTTGTCATTATGATATGAACAATGAGCTATGTCAATTTATATTGTCAGCGGTCAGTACAGAGTGTGAATAGTAAATAATAATTTTCAAATTCCAATTTTGAAGTATTTTCAAGTGTGACGTTCACATCGGCTGTCGTTTAACTACTATTATAGAAACCAGCAATCAGTTCACAAAATGGATAGCCTGAAAAAACGGCCCCAAATTTATTGGTCACAAAATGAAAGTGAAATTAATGTAAAAGTTGATTTATTGCTAGATGATATGGTGAGAAATGTAAACAATGGCATTTTGTTTCATTAAAAAAAATTCAATTCTTAATGTTTTCTTATCGCAGAAACCGAACATTAAAATCGATGAGAAATTTCTATCGCTTGATGCTTACGGTTTTGGAACAAAGGATGAAGGTCCACAAAAATATTATTTCGAATTAAATCTGTTCGAATCGATAAATGTTGAGGCATCCATGGACAACATTTCCATATCAGGTGCACAATTGCAATTTGTCATGAAGAAAAAAAATCCCAAGATTTGGTGGGCACGTTTGATTGCACAGCCGCAAAAACAGAATTGGATTAATGTGAGTACACTTAATTACTGTTATGATCTACAACAATCAGCCTATGAATTAAATTTTCGGTTGATTCGGCTTGCAGATAGACGAAGAAACGTGGATATCAAAAAGACCAGGTATGAATGATGATGATACAAATGAATACCGTGATATTTGTACAGATTATCCGGGAATAGATGATTTTGTACATCAAGAGGAGCTTGGATATCGAAAAGGTATTCAAGCCATCGTAAATATCGATTAATTCAACGGCATAATTTTTTTTTTTGCGTTTCATTTCAGTTGCTCGGCGAACCGTGTATTTGATCATGTATAATTTGTATCAATTTGTCGCTTATTTCTACATATTTTTGGTGCTTTCAATTGAATTGAATCGCGATGGATTGGTCGAGGCTGGAAAGCGTGCATACAAAACGGTCGGTGCGCCCATGCGATGCAGTCAACTCCTACAATATTTAGAATGTTTGCATGCTCTGGTTGGATACACCAAAGGATCAGCTCTGTTTCCATTTCTGCAAGTATCGGGAAGGAATTTGATTTTATTTGCTGTTATCAATTCAGAATCGCGTATCCAAGACAAACCGATAATACTTTGTTTATTTTTGGTTTGGTCGGCGGTTGAATTGATTCGCTATCCGTATTACATCATAACGTTGGTAAAAAAGGAAATAAGTTGGTTGACATGGTTACGGTATTCCGTGTGGATCATTTTGTATCCATTGGGATTTATGTGCGAAGGACTTGTGCTGTTGATAAGCTTATCATATTTTGAAGAAACAAAACGATATACAATCACATTGCCAAATAAATGGAATTTTACATTTGATATGGTCACATTTTTGCGGGTGTACATGACATTCATTCTATTGCCAGGCCTTTACATAGTTATGAAACATATGCAAAAGTTACGCGTGAAGAAATTGAGGACGCCGACGATTCAGGGATTGCATAACGATTCGGCATCAATTAAGAGAAAAACCATTTGAACTTTAAGATTATGTCATACATCTAATGACAAATGTTTTTTCTTTTTAATTTTAGAATTGAATTGATCTATTCCAATTATATCAAAATTATCTTTGATTCCCGAATAATTATTAGTATCACAAATCATTTTAGTGTTTTTTTTTGGCATTTTCCATTTTGCTATTATGTTAAGCTACAATTTTTATCGCAATTGATTGTCGCCTGATATTTTATTTTTAGAGAAAATAAAGCAATGTTATCGATTCTGGCTTCAAGATTTCTAATTTTGTTTTACTTTGCCCTAGGGGCTTACATCTTCACGAATGCGAACACGAATGCTTGTGAATGCTCACGAATGTTAGCAAATGCTCTAAATGTTTGCGAATATCTGCGAATGCTTTGCAAATGCCACGAATGCTCTGCAAATGGAGCAATTTTTTTGCAATGCCATTAAAAACTACGTCTCCTGTAAAATTTTGAAGGGAATCGTAGGTTTGATACTCGAAATATTTTGATTTTTTCTGCCACCAATGATGGGATAGGCAGGACCGGGGTATACAGCGGTGCTAGCCCCAAAAAAAACATGCCCCGAGGTATGGGCAAAATAAATATTGTGTAAAAATTTCAGAGCTCTAGCCGCCATGGATAATGAGTTATGCGTGGAACAAACAAACATTAAACGATTCTAAAGCCTGATATGATACATCAAGCAATAGAACATAGAATAAATGCGCCATAAGAATAGAACATGACGATGTTCATTTCTAATGGCGCTTTCGTTCCATGTTCTATTCTTGTGGCACATTTCTTTCGTGTTAAATTTTAAAAAATCATTCTTACCATGTTCAATTATAATGGGACATTTTTTTAAGTTTTAACTCAAAATTCTCATTTCAATTTTCATGAATTGCACTTTCAATTTTCGAAAATTACAACAACAATAACATTAGAAAAGTACGAAAAGTTATGTATAAGGGCTCCATTGGAGGTATACCGCCCAAGGTGACCCCCACATTTTTTGATGGCAATATGTCACTCAGGTGTAAATTAAGACATATGATCAAGAAAATCGGGGGCCACAATGCATTATGATGGTAGAATCACCTGAAATAAGGGTCTTCATCAACCTCTAATTTTACGTGTTATTGTTGTTGTAATTTCTGACTTCACGTATCCCTATACGTGGTTCGGAACGAGTAATTCAAAAGATTTTTTTTTCTCTGCCGTTGGTCGTCCAAATACAATATTATCTACTGGTTTTCTATAGTTTTTATCTTCTGTCTCCTTCTAACACTATTTCCGACCCTTCCATTCTGAAAATCAACATGGTCTCTATCGATTCTTCTCGATGTGCAATTCATGAAAATTGAAATGAGAATTTTGTTGCATTCATTGTTTACGAGCTAATGTCATTCGAAAAAAAAAATGCATTTCATTGTATTGGTGTGATTTACACTACACACTTTATAGAAAGTGTATTACGCATTACGAATTAAATTCTTGTTGCGCAATACATATTCTATAAAGAACCGCACGAATACAATGAAAGAAATTTTGTTTTCGAATGACAATTTTTCGAGAACCATGATTCCCAGAACTTTCTCAATTCGATTTTCATAAATGGGACCATAGGTAGGTTCAATTAAAATAATGTTGATTTTGAGTTAAAACTTAAAAAAATGTCCCATTATAATTGAACATGGTAAGAATGATTTTTTAAAATTTAACACGAAAGAAATGTGCCACAAGAATAGAACATGGAACGAAAGCGCCATTAGAAATGAACATCGTCATGTTCTATTTTTATGGCGCATTTATTCTATGTTCTATTCTTATGGTACATTCAATTTATGTTCAACTCTTGATTTACAAAGTTGAAAAGGCCCATTTTCATTTTGGGCCATTCAATTCAAATACACATATAAAGGCTGCTGGATACATGCAAATACCTACGAATAGTTGCAAATGCTTGCGAATGCCTGCGAATGTCCCCGAATGTTTTGGCATCCGCGAATGGATATAAACCCCTAGACTTTGCCTGAGCAGGGCATCAAAACTTGTTTTAATTTTGAAATAAGTTGTTGTAAAGACGCATATGGGTCAAATGACAACCGTACCGATGTAAAAACCAGCAGTTTCGCTGTTTAAAGTATTTATAAAATCAACGCTGTCGAATATGAACACATAAGTGAGAATCTGTTTCACATTTGTGTTCAGTGTTCAGTGTTGATTTTCTAATGCCTTTTCTCTGCATAACCTCACACATGTACACTGCATAGTGTAATAGGGACGTTATGTCCTGTTCTAGCACTTTAAAATGAATAAAATAAAATAAAATAAATAAATAAAATAAAACATCTCATTTCTCTGTGACACTGTATAATTTGTGTGTCTTGAATGATAACAATAAGTAGTAATCATTATCATCATTCGAAATCTCACAATTCTAAATAAACAAAAGGACAAATTGTGTGAGTTTTGTTATTTCAAATTAAGTTATCATTTTTATAGTCATATTATTGTAGGCCATAACTCAAATCGGTGTCGTTTATTTATATTTCAAGCCGACAAATTCCACAATTCAAATATTGGAGTCTGTTTTAAAGTTCAAATAATGTCGCATCATACACTGAGAAAGAGAGATAGAGAGCGAATTATTTCTCAATTTGTAAATCTATTTTCAGTACGAAGTAAGCAATCGCGTGAAGCGGAGGTGTTTTCAGTGTAACAAATAAAAATGAATCGATTGACAATTTTCACAATTCTGTTCGGTGTATTTTCGTTGGCAATTGGGCTGGAAAATAAAGCAAGATATGACAATTACCGGCTTTATCGTGTTACATTGGGAACCGACGAACACGTAAAGTTATTCCAAGAGCTTGAAGAACGCAGTGATAGCTATGAATTTTATGGTCACGCACGTACCAAAAATCAACGGCTCACATTTCTTGCTGCTGCGCATAAAATTGGCCAAATTACCTATTTGCTCGAGGTTCACAAAATTGAACACGTCATATTGGTAAATATTTCACGAAATCCATTCGTTTAGATCATTATTTACAACGTTATTTTTCCATAATAATGTTTTCAGAATGAAAATTTCCAAGAAAATATCGACAAAGAAGCAAAGAATATTAAGCCAATAGAAACTCCAGTGGATGATTTTGGATGGGACAACTACTACCATTTGGAAACTATATATGCATGGATGGATAGTTTGGTGGAAAATTACAAGGAAATTGTGTCGCCATTAGTTGTAGGACAAAGCTATGAGGGCGTTACGATCAGAGGTGTAAAAATATCTTACAAACAAAACAACACAGCCGTTTTCATTGAAGGCGGAATTCACGCAAGAGAATGGATCAGCCCGAGCACAGTTACATTTATATTAAACCAGTTGCTGACATCGAATGACACAAAAGTGCGTGACATTGCCGAAAATTTTGATTGGATCATTTTCCCGGTTATCAATCCAGATGGTTATAAGGCAACATTTGAAAGTGAACGAATGTGGCGTAAAACGAGACAACCATATGGAATTTGTCGCGGAGCAGATTTGAACCGCAACTGGGATGTGTATTGGAATGAGACGGGATCGAGCCCGGATCCATGTGATTATGATTTCGCTGGATCAGGTGCATTTAGTGAACCAGAAGCAAAACAATTATCAGATTATATTCTTCACATAGTCAAATCTCACAATATTCAAACGTATTTGAGTTTTCATTCTTTTTCTCAACTTCTTATGTTTCCACATGGAGCAACTAGTGATAAGGTATACAATTACGATGATTTAAAGGCAATCGGTGAAAAAACTATTGAAGCAATTAAACAACGTTACGGAACTGTCTATGAAACGGGCAGCGTTTATGAGACAATTTATCCATCGTCTGGATCAAGTCATGATTGGGCTTATACTAAAGCCAATATACCAATTACATACACATTTGAATTGCGTGGTCCACCAAATAGCACAAATATGTTCATTTTGCCAGCCGATCAAATTCAACCAACAGGCACTGAAACATTGGATGGCGTCATTGCATTGTTGAATGAAGCACGAGCACGAGGATATTATGATTTAGCGAAAATTGCTGCTAGTCGAAACGGATCACCGACAAATGACATTAAAAGTGAGTTGTGAATGATTTTAATTGAATTTATTGATATTTTCATTCAATTTTTTTAAACGTAAGTAACAAAATCATCTTAACTAACTCATAAAGAGAACAGGCCTATCACTGCAAATATCTTTTATCGCAAACGTTATCTTGTTGTTTTTTTTTTACAGATTTTGCTGCATTTACTCTTCTCTTCACATTTGTCATCGGCCATTTAATTGCAAATTGATTTTTATTATTATCTTATCTGTAGTTGTGCTGAATGAGTTTTAATAAATTTTTAATGAATTTTCTGTATGATTTGAGTCGAAACAAATATTATCTTTTTTTATTTCAAATTAGAATGACATTCTTTTGATGAAAATAATTGTTAACCAGTCGCATCGAATGCGAGAGTGTTATTCCGAAACTGAATGGAACCCATGTTTTGTTTCAACCGTAATTACGTCGTTCGATTAATCATGAACACTGCTGCAATAGTTCTTGTAACCGTCCAACCATTCTTCGTCCTGAATGAGTCCTTTGGTAAAATTTACATCATTATAAACTTCATACACCTTAATAACAATTTTCGGCGGAAAACATTCTCGAACTTCATCCAAATACCAAAATTCATTCACACTTCGCTTCACAACAATATTCAATGTTTCAAGTTTGTTACATGATTTTGTGATATTTTCAAAAATCTCATATGGAATCGATGATTCCATAAAAATCGACAAAACTTCCAACTTCGAACAGCTTTCAAGAAGAAATTTCATGTTTACGTTCTCATATCCTCCCAAAAGTAAGTCCAACGATTTGAGATTTGGGAATCGTACAATTTTATTCACGACTGCATTATCGAGCTCATATTGAAGACGACCATTGACCACATCACGAAGATTTTGTAAAGTTAAATCACACAAATTGCGATGAGCATTATCATTTAATGCACGCAAGAATTCAATCCAAGTCGTAGTGTACCGTTCAATGCGAAGTGTAGTTAAGTTGCTGAGCCAAACATCGAAGTCCATATCGACAAAATCAATCATAACAATACCATTGCCGAACTCTAGGTGTTCCAGATTTGGGCAAAATGAATAGATCAGATGTGGATACAAAACTGTTCTTGCTTTCTGCACATGATTGATGGAACCTGTGAATTTGAGCTTCTTGAGATTCGGTAAAAGAATCTTCTTCACACCCATAAACGAAATATGCTGCGAAATAAATGAATGTTCGACTGTTAAATAAGTCAGCGCAACACAGCAATATTTATGAATTAATTCCCAATGGAACGTACAACGGCCATCAATATTATCGCATTGGCGATCGGAACCAAATGTAATATTTTTCATAAATTTTCCAAAGTAACGAATAAAATTCTCTGTCAATGGCGAGTCACATTGAAGAGTGAATGAATTGTCAGCATATTCTTGTTGAAACATTGGCTCAATCAATTTTTGCATTCGGCTACATGTTTGATATAATGCAAGCTTTTCAGATTGATCCAGGTATTCAATGATTTTTTCGAAGCATTTATCTTTCAACTGGAGAAATTCCACTTTAGATTGACCAAAATGATTGCATGATTGCTCGTAATCGTGCCAGTACACCAGAACACCATTCCGTGTGATTTTCTCCTTTGTTACAATGAATTTATTACTCATCGGGCCCACTGGGGCCTTATTCACGAACAAAACCAATTGTAAATCACTTTTTGCGTTATTTTTGAACCAGTTATGAAATTCCCAATCAAGATTTGATGGCTTTATATTTTTGAAGTTCAATCGGAGCCGTATTTTACCCAATTTACTATTTCCATGCAAAACAATATCTTTGACATCATCGATTGGAATGTCATCAGCGCAAGTACATGCGAATTTGAATAAGTTCGGTGTTTGCGTGATTATTTTCTTCACTTGGTCAGCACTCAGTCGAACTCCGTCCAATTTTAACGAGGACATTTGTTTGAAGGAACGAAGTGCATTTATTTGGGTTTCCGTAATTTTGATGAGATCATAAACAGAAAAAACTTTTAAAGTTTCTATGTTTTCACATCCGGCCGCCAGTTTCTTGAATAAATCTATCGAAGAATTTTCGATGGAAATCTCTTTTAGCATTTTCATTTGAACGTGCGGTGAATCTTCAAAAAACATTGAAAGATCTTCGGATTCAAGAACGAGTTCTCTTAAATTTGAGCCGTCAAATGCCGCGAATTTGACATGGTTCAATCCAAAGGATTTAAATGATTCCAATTGTGGATTGTTACTCAAAAAACTTCGCACAGTTTGAAGATCCAGATTGTCGACATAAGAAAACACAATTTCAGTTAACAACGGATAAAAATATTTCGACCACCGTGAATTATTAGGATTGATATCGCTGAGTTGTAGGAATCGCAATTGAGAAAGCCGAGATAAAATTTGTTCCAAATCCGAAACAGTCCCATAGTCTGGTCCATCATAGCTGAGCATAAGTTTCAGCACATTTGGGCAGTATTCCATGATCAATCTAATCATCCAATTGTCTTGACGGATATTCTCTTCATCATCATTGAAAATGATTTGGACCGCTTTTATTTGGTACGCGAATGTGCTAAAGAATGGTTCATGTTGAACTCGTTGATCATTTGCATTGCCAGGGTATTCTTTGAGTTGATAAAAATTGTGTTCGTAATTTTCATTTCCATTATATTTGTCTTGAACGGCCACTTCTGCAGTTTTCTTAAATCGGCGGCACACTTTAGACGATTTTATGAGCGTGCTGTCATCGAAAAAGCTGAATATTTTTAACAAAATCTCTTCAGCAAAGTCGAGCAATTGAAATTCTTGATCGATGTCCATCACCTCAACCTAAAAATGCAAATAGATTATTTCTGATGCGTCATCAATCTGCTCAAAATACGAAATATTCTCTTCATAAATCAATACCTGTGCCATTGTTCTGATCGCTTTGTGATTTCTAATGCAAAAAAATGAATGATCGTCAACAGTGGTACGATGTTTCTTGCTGCATAATTGGAATTTGAATGGATGTTGATTCAGTCAAAACAAGACATTTTGTGCGAGCGATAGTTTGGACAAAAGCACTTTTCATTGATTTGCCTGTCATTCACCTGTTAGCAACTTCACGCTAAATAGCCTAAATGTTTTTTATTTCTTTTGAAATGCAGATACCGGCAAATAGCAAATGATGTCTCGAATCTCAACGAAAAAAAAACAACAATTAAAATGAAAATTGAAACATTTTCTGGCGATTCCTACATTCAATTGTTTACTTTATTCAAAAATAAATCGGCTGCACAATTTTCTTGTCCATTTTTCACCACGTTGACAAAGACATTGTCATTGAAACATTTCTTAAACTCCATAACCCGATATGTTTCAATTTAAAATCTCTATGGAAACGGTTATTGAATCACATTTTATTGAATAAAGTTATTCAAATCTTGTCTTAACAGAGCTTTTAACTGATCTCAGCATTCCTTTTCATCTTTTGTTTTCAAGTTTTCAATCGATTCGTTCCATTGCAATCGATTGTGGTCTAAGAAGCATGCATTTACTGGCCAAAAACAATCGGGCCGAATGCTCCAGTATATCGTTTATCATTACATATTATTTTTTATTTTAGGAACGTCATAAAATGAATTGGTCGATCAGCGTTCAGTGTAAAATTACATCATTTGTGATTAAAGTGATTGCGATGCTTGAAAAAACATTTATTTAATTCAAAATTTTGTTTTTGTTGTTGTCGGGTGTTATGTTAGATAAATATTAGTCATCCGTCATCCGTATAGTTTCAGCAAAACATGTCCGTCAATTCAACGACGGTGTTCGATCGTTATGCCAATTTACTTCGATATTTGGCCATTTTGTTTGCAAACAAGTAAGCATCGAATTCGATGATGCAATTGATCTCAAATCACTTTCCAATAATATTGCAGAGCCCGCATGATATTTAACCTACAAAGACACCAACACACCTTTTTTGTTAGGTTGTTTTCAATCGAAATGAAGATTAAATCACTCACTTTATCTTCTACGTTCGAACGTATAATTCCATTGTAATGCAATAAATCAAAAGTATCCGGGGTTGATCGTTTCTCCTCCGGAAAAAATTCGTCCATAAATGCATTTAATAAAATGATTCCAAGCCCTTCGGGATCTAATTTTTTGCTCATGATGTCAACACTAATCCCAAAAATAAAAAAATAAACATCGAAACAATAGGAAATCAACAAATTGAAAGATGCCAAACGTGTCTGATGGACCTACTATTCTGGTTCGCTGACCAAATCCAAAGTGCACAAAACATCTTGAAGCATTGGACTTGAGATGAAATTGTTTCCATCTGGATCGAAAGATTTAAAAACTCGACGTGCCACCTCTGATGGAGTTTCCGGTGACACTAAGGCCTTTTCATGGCTAAACAGTACTGAAAATGAAAGAAGAAAACACGAATTGGATAATTGCATGAGAAAATTAATTAATGATAGAAAATATGTTACCGGTTAAATGTGTTTCTGAGGCCATCACCCAAACCGGGTTCTTTGGATTCTTGTAACATGAACCGACTGTACAATATCTCAATTGTTCCATCAATGTCAAAAAACCGACATCAGCCTGTTGGGAGAGGCCCTGCAATTCTACGAATAAAAATCATTTGTAACTGATGAGTAGAGCTTCCGATGTATGGCATATACTAAATCTTACTTAGTCCACCAACATCTTGATCGCCATCAAAAACATGGGGCACAGCTTGACCAGTTAGCATTAAATTAATCAGAGCTTGTGAACCACAGCCATATGTATCGTGAATTAGTGGTTCGGAAGTGTCCAAAAGCTCAGCAACGACATTTTTTATATTCTGCAAATAAAAAGTAGTCAGCAATTGGACCATCAAAGCGTGGCCACTATCGTCAACGCAAAAGTCATTACCTTTGTCAGTAAAACGCTATACATGAATTTGAGAACACCAAAATTACCGGTCAAAATGTGATAATTGTCCGTATAAAATTGTTTAACATCTTCAATATCGTCCATTGTTCGAAGTGCTAATCGTTCATGAAATTCATCTGGTACCCAAATGGTGGTTTCGGTGTCCGCCTCAACATCCATTTGACTCGTCGATTCACCGGGCACTTGATTCTGTTCGGACTGTTGTGCTTTACTTTCAGTCTCGTTTGGCACTTTAATTGTTGATGGCACAATATCCTCTTGTGGCAATATAGCTATTCTATATTTATCATTTTTGCATTCCATTAAAATACTACAAATTGCTTGTATAAGCAATGATTTGCATTGTTCGGCTGTCAACTGTAATAAATGAATAAATACATGACAATTTGCCAAAAATTATTAAATCAAAACTGAAAACGCATCAACGGCCTCGTCTCATTTTATGTGTTTCATACTTACATCACCAAAATTCTCATTATCCGATTCGGATAAAAGTGTTTTCAATAGAAATGCTTGTACTGGTGCGATAACCGCACAAGGACCACCCTGATGTTGCACCAATGCCGATGGCTCATACGGACTAAATTCAAAACCTTATTTTGGAACAAATTTTATCACATTTTAAAATAATTCATTCTGAAACGTGTCGATAATTTGTGATTAAAATGTTTGTTAACAATCGCAAATGGAAATCGGCCCATCAAGCAAGAGTCAGAGAACAAACCTTGTGACCATCGTTGAAATACATCTAATCGAATATTTGAGCCCCAAACAATTTCACGCATTTCATTCAATTCATCTTGAAATGTTTGCTCAACATCTGGAATTGCTGTTGAGCTTGTGCTTGCTTCTTCTGCCATTTCCATTTAAAATTCTATTCTATTTCCACCCAAAATAAAAATAATTTGAACGCGTTTACGATTGAATCTGTCAACTAAATGCCGTTTTTTCTTTTCTTTTTGATATTTTGACGATTGACGAATCTAATTAGAAAGCCAAATTCAATTTGAACTTTTTTCGATTCTTATCACAATTTAACGAATTGAACTAAAGAAAAATGAAACAACATCAATCCAATTAATCGACCAATTAAGATGCAACCTATTTACAAATTCGATGCAAATGTTTCCATTCAAGTTCAAATAAAATCACCAAAAAAAAACTCGACTTATATTTTTCAGTGAAAATAAATCTATTTCTGTGTATCGTATGTATGAATTCGTTCGATGTTTGTGTTCGCAATTTCATGTTGAATGAAAGCAAATGTCAAGCAATAGGCCTTTCGAATCAAACGTTACGTATTGCAGGAATGTGTTTGATGCGTTCACAGAATTAATAATCTGCGTTGCATTTGGAAAGAGTTCAACGTATGTGAGAAGACATAAAATTGATGAATATTTTTCTGGTTTCAGACTTTTTTGGAAGACGTCATGTATCATCTGGTGTTGAAGCAAAACCGGAAAAGATTTAATGATATTTTATTTCCCGCTTCAAGATCAACCTGACTACTCCAGTAATATGTTAATTCATTTTTTCTTTTTTCAATAAATTAAATAATAATTATCGATTTTAAGTTGCAACCGAGGATTAAAACTGCTTTCAGATATTCATCATCAATGTTCTTGCCACTGATCGGCCAATATTGCATTTTTATTTGTCTGAAACAATTTCACTTTAGTATTTCGTCATCGGCGTGAGTAAAATGTATGCAAGATTCTACAATAATTTCTATTCTTTTTTTATCATAAACGATAGCCATTGACAAATGTGAACACAATTACCGAGATTGGACTAAGTATGCGTGGTAGTATAAATGTGGTATTTTTCATTCTCTTATCTTGTCAATACAAATTAACAAACAAATCAAGTATATCTGAAGATAAGCCACCAGAAGTTTTGCGGAATCACTTTGTGTGAGCTATTTTTTTTTTTTGCTTTCGGAAAAGTCCAAAATAGAAATGGAATAAACACTAAAAAGAAAAAATAACAACGGTTACCGTGCTATGCATTGCTGCTGCATGGTGGCTTTGGCATTAACACCAAACAACAAATCCGTTTTGTTGAAAACCCTTTGATGACATCAGACACACAAACACCTTCTGTTTGCATTCCATGTAGGTTTTACCACCATAAATGTCGGTGAACAATTGATAAAATTTATTCATTTTAGGGTTTTTTTTGGTTCGCTTTGCTCCTTCCTTTGATTGTTAAATAAGCATGGATTATGTGTAACGATGGTGTACTTGTAATTATTCGTTGATTAATTAAAAAATGTTTTCATTTCATTTATGGCAATGATAAAACGGATTCGAATCGATTCTCACTACAATTTCTGCATGTATAAAAGGCCGAGACAATGGTTGTTGAGCGCTTAGTTTAAACGAGTAGCTGAATTTGAGCAGTTGGACTGGAATTTATTTGATTATCTATCAATTTGGACAGTTACCTTGAATTTATGGAAATTTTAAAATTTTTTTGTGTTTAATTTTTTGTGCAGTATAAACCTCAACAGACAAACAATGGATAAGCGCGTTCATTTAGTGAGATATAAGTTTGTTAAATTTCAGAATATGAAATAATTTAAATTTTTTGTGTTTTTTCATTATCAAGTTTTTGATACCAATCGTTGCATTGGTGGCTATTCCGTATTGTGTTGCCCATACTACGGAATCGGAAGATGTACATTCGAAGCAACGACGATTATTCAGTAATAATTATTGGCAATTATCAGATGCAGATGAATTATCTAACGATGATACTGTTTATGATGAAGCTGAGAATCGAAATAACGCACGACTTAAATTTCTTGAAGAAATTGTGAAATCAAGACAACGGTGAGTTTAAGTTGATGTTTTGTTTATTATCATGATTTTTATGGTTGATTCATTGTTTAGTGGTGATTTGGATGGAAAAAGTTATTCTCTTCATTATGATGCGGATAGAGAATTGGAATCAAGTCTTCCATATGGAATCCAAAATGTAATGGACGGTACATCAGCAAGAGCTCCCAGATCACATAACCATCGTTCACAAAAGGTTGGCGCCAATAACCAACTTAAAATGATAAAAAGTCAGCAATAATTTGTAACAATTTTTCGTACAGTCCACATCATTTCAATCATTATGCCCATCCGTTCGTGAAACAATATTCTTAAATTTCGATTCGGAATACGAATATCGACCCGATCACTATGAAGAAGTGCAGTGCGCTGTTAGAACCGTTCATAATCAGAATTTGATTCCAGCAGCAGTAAGTGTTTATTCAGCAATTATTTTGCTGTAAATTGTGAAACTCAAATCCGTTTTAATTTGAAGGTGTGCAGCGAGGCTGGATTTGCTTGCATACAATTGAATCGTACATTGTTCCTCACCCGTCGCATACGCAACCAAGACTGCTGGGAAACTGAATCACGTGTAGTTCCAGCCGGTTGTGAATGTATGTGGCCAAAACATAGTTTGGGCAATATTTTGGCTCATCATTAAATTTTTGCATAATCAACCCTATATATCGTATCTAATTCGCTATTTGCATTTGAGAATCGAAAGGAATTGAAAGAAATAATTAGAAAAAAGAAATTCTAGAACGTGAAATGTCACAAAATTATTTATTTATTCAATAATTAGTATATTTTAAGCTGCGATATGATAATCATCATTAAATTTTTGCATTTATTGAATTGGATTCAACTTAACCGCAATGGGAATAATATTCGATTCAAATATGATAAAAGTCTTTTCTTAACGCACATCTTATTATTATTACTTAACGTTTATTTGCACAATCGAATAGGCTCTAACAAGGTGTACCAACTGCATGAGAATAAAAAATAAATTTTGGAGAAAAAAAACCACACAAATATCAAATAAGCGTCATTCGTTTTTATTTTGACATGTGTGCGGCTGCTTTATTTCGATTTCTAGTTTTTGAAACAATCCACATAATAAACATAAACCACTTTCGCTTTCATTGACCAACAAATTGAAGTGTGAATGTTATTCATTGTTTGAAAATTGTTCGATATTAGAAAATTGGTTAAATTTTAAATCGCCTGACTGGGAATGTAAAAAAGAGTGCCTTTTTGGGTTGCATGATTTTGGAGAAATTTCAGTTCTCGAACAAAGTGTAAGTATTTGTAGGCCTCGTCGCCCAGTATTTTCAGTGCAAGAATAAATTTCAACGAAAATAATTTGGAACAGAATTGTTCTTTTGTTGTTGTAAAGGATCACTTTAATTGTTTTTGTGTCTTAAAATTACTTAAAGTTCAAAAGGACTCAAATACAGTGCTATTTTGTGATGTTGCAAATAATCTGAATGTTATTGACTCGGTTGGGCTTCCAAATCTGATGTGCTGTCATAGTAGGTTTGTGGTGTTTGTGGAACATAGATTACTGGTTTCGTAATCAGGCGTCGTCGATCAACCAATTTTTTGTCCCGGAAACCAGGAGTCTGAAACAAATAAAAAACAAGTAGAATTCGTTAGTACCGAATTCATAAATATGCACCACAGATCGTATCAAACTCGAAATTGTT
>GL501437.1:759680-796200 GCA_000149185.1 Mayetiola destructor
GATTTATGAATTGATGAAATAATTCATTCAGTTCAAGATATCAGATTGTGTTAATGTTTGCGTGGAAATGATATTATTAGTCTGTACATTTCAGGGACAAGAACAGTAGAAAGATAATGGCCAAAACGATTTAGAGTTGTTTTTTATTTCATGATTTTCATTCTATTCAAAAATTTCGATTGATTCAAAAAGTAAACAATAAACAAAGCTGCATTTCCCATTTGCACACACAGCAGAAAGCAAAAACCGCACACCAACTTAATTGAATTCGTTATTATACTCACACAAACCAAACATCCTGTGTACAACATCATCAATTTCATTCAGACTTGAATGTTTACATATCTTTGAATCGAATTCTGGTGTTTATTTATAAAAATATTTTTCTTAATATTCTTCTGTTTGAGATGCACAAAACTATTAAAGAGTGAACTTTCAATCAATTGGATTGAAAGAAATAAGAACAAATGGCACTACTGATAGACCCAAGTGTAAAAGGTGTTCTGAATGAAGAAGGAAAAAAAAAATTAAAAACAAAACTGATGAAAGGGGAGCATTGCATTGACTATATCCAAAGAAAGCTTATTTGAAATACAAAATTTATTCAATCGAATGTTAACCGGTTTGCGAACAATTTAACCAAATTAAAGTCATTATTACTTACTTCAACGCAGGTGCATGTATTGTAATCAGGATACGTGTCAGTTGAACATTTTAACTCTTCACGGCATCTGCATCTGCATTCATCTGATTCCCATATTTTTTCGGGTGATTGCTATAAAAATGAAGCAATTAAATTTTCCCTTTTTTTATTTCGAAAGTCGAGTTAACATGACATACCAAGCATTTTTTCTGATCTTCAATATTTATACAAATACAGCTGCATGAGGCTTTGTTATATCGTTGAAATCCGTTGCAATCGCTTTCTTTTATGCGACAATCGCATTTACATTTTGTATGTTTTTCAACTTCGACGATTTCGCGGCCCATAAGTTTTGTTCGCCCATTTGTGTGTTGTGATTTGAAAACCTGAAAAATGGTAATCGTTTCGAAGCGATGTTCATTCATGAAAAACGTTCTCAATTAAAACAAAAAAGGCCATTTACCTGGAATGAGACATTGTGTTTTTCAATCGGTTGGCATGACAATAAAACGCTGCCACAGCAACCACCACATCGTTCGATTCTTGTGCATGCAGGGAAAATAAAAACTGTTGGATCGGCTACATCAGATTCATCATTCAATTTGAGCGGAACCACTGTGAGCTCTGGAATGCATGCGGCTGGTTTTGCACGCGCAATTTGTGATCGTTCAACATCACCTCCGGCGAATCGTGCTAAATAAAATTAAAGAATGCAAAAATTAATTCATTGAATCTATTTTCTTTCTTTGACAGGGATCTAGTAGTTTATGAATAGCGAAATTGTCAAAATGGATTCGAAGCGAGCATTGTCATATTTCATGGATTTGAGTAACGATCGACGGGATTTCTTTCGATATAACTTGGCGTCGAATGCGGTTCTTGAATGGTTCGGGCGAACTATTCGCGGAAACGAAGGAATCGAACGTTTTTTTCGGTATGATGTTTGGCCACAATATGAGCAAAACTTTGTGACTGGAACGGCATGCGATCCCATTGAAACGAAAGCAACTCATGAACAAACGTGAGTCTAATCGACTGACATTCACTTATGTACCCAATGGCTAATCGGCCGCTCGATTTCAATTTATATCCACAGAAAACAGACACCGATTGAGAACAGTATTTCATGTCCGCCAACATTTCAAAATAAAGCGAAAGCTTTCGATAGTCCGCCACCGACACGTCGAAATTTATCGGCACCACCACCACTTATCCGATGCAAAAATCGTATTCGATCCAGTGCTCATGATGATAGCGAAAAATCGTCCGATTCCGATGGTGATGAAATCAAAACAAATACAAAAAAATACAATTTACGACGATTGGTTGGTGTTCATGAGGAAATGGATCATTCACGAGAGCGTCGAACATTACGAAAGCGAACCGTAGAAGTAACAAAAGCATCAGAACTGCGAAGTATTTCACCAACAAAGCGAACAAAAAAAGCCACCGATCCATGTGCTGGCCCAAGTTTGGAAAAGTGTCCGTCGTCGACGCGATCCTGTTCTCTAACCAAACCATATTCAGAATTAAATTATCTGGAATCAATTGGCTCGATTCGAACCATTCGACGAGCTAAAAATCCGGATATAAATAAGATACCAACACGAACACAAACTGCCACACCGTTTGTTTCACCCGAATCACAAAATGGCTGGGATCGAAAGACGAAATTGAAAATTTCGTATCGCATCAGTACAACCAATGAAAATGATATTCAATTTGCATTGATCATCTATGAACCGATGACAATGTTAATTCGTCGCAATTTGCTGGAAGAATTTCAAAAGGCTGCTCAAGAAGAGGAGCAAGAACGGGCCACATCCACACCAATTGTACCATTACCAACGACACCAATCGATTCAATGAATCGAACTGGTTTATTAAAGACGCCATTGAATAAAATTAAAACGAAAATCGATAAACCGATATCGTTGCGACGACTTCGATTTTAGAATTGAAATTTCGTTTGTTGGCGTTTGCTTACAGACGCGCAACCGTGTTCCTTTTTGACAAAGCACAGTGAAAATTCAATATGTCACAATATTTTATCCCTTTTTTTTTAACAAATAAATCTATTCTTTTTTAAGTGTTTGTTATTCTCTTGAATAAAATGCGATTAATCTGCTCTTTTTTTAAAAGTTTAAGTTTTAGATAAATGAAACACAAATATATGTCAAATATATTGAGCATTGATTTTTTTTTTATTGGAAATAAATGATATTTTTTTAATCAAAATTATACTTACGTGCTATTAAATCAAAAGTGCCCTGTGATTCATCATCCAATGAGTTGAAATAATCCTCATAGGTGTTAAGTGATTGGGAGAAATTTAGCGGCACACACCCAGACGTACAAGATTCCTATCGAAATCGAAAAAAAAAAATGAAAAATATTTTAACATTTTACGAACAAGAAAAACTTGAATACGCATTTTTGAAACGCCTCTGCTCATCTCATCACATCGATTCGAATGGGCTGTGAGTCATTGTAATGATACCGCTACCTGATAAACAACTGTCACGCTGTTATTATCGAATTGCATTTACGATGTCAGCGGCATGCATTTGTTTTCCGATGCGAGAAAATGCCCATGATCTCGGATTAACCGTTCAAGAACATCAAATAAACATTAACAAAGTGAAACTCATTCGAAATTGTTGTTTGTTGAGCACGTGGCCATAGATAAAACAAATTCCAATGAATCAAATTTAAGACATTTCAATTCTCTCTAAATATCGTCGTTCCGATTTATTGCTTTTTTCTTCTCTTATCGCTAAACCACTGGATAATCGAGCAGCCTAAAATCAGTTTCTCATTCTCATCGATCATATGTATTTTGTGTATGAGTCACACATCACACAGGTGGGTCAATATTCGATATCAAAACATTTGTTCAAATACAAATACATATTTTCTTTTCCAATTTCGACGAATTCATTGACAGTGCTGGTCGCTGGCTACTGGTAAATAAATAGTTGTTTTCTGTTTTAAATGAATTTGAACAATGAATTACGAGTTGCGTGGCATTTTTGAATTAAACGAACGCAATTTATTATTTTAGTAATTGCGTAACCGAACGGGAAGTAATAAATTGCCAGCTACCACACAAATTATTTAGATCAATTTGAATGAATGGCTTTGAAGCGTTGCATGATTCTAAATGAATTTGTTGATTTCGTCTTTGGTCGAATGTTTCAAATTTCTCAGAACGATTCAATCTGGTCGCCAACCGACCGGCTCAACGAAATCAAATTTGGTTTTTTTTTTCGTTCTTTGTTCATCACTTGTGGTGGTTCGTGTGTTTAGTGTTTCGATTTGGTTTAAATGCATAAATTTTCTCTATTTTGCATTTTAAATTTTTAAAGCTAATCTGATCTGGCGCGTCATTCGTTGTGAATACAACACACATGGATCTCATTTCCGATATATTGTTGTCATTTGCTTTTTGTTTGTTTTTCTGTTGCAGTTTTGATCGCACACCAAACACGACAACCAAGCAAACATCAACCATTCATTAGATTAAACATGCATATTATGTAGATAGCTTTGATCGTCACATTCTTCTTCAGAACTCATGCATATGCTGAAAAGGCCTATGTATTATTAAGCACAACGGTCCAAAGCTGCTTCAAATTTCCAAGAATTGAAAAGGTGATCGGTGATCAATTTGAAATCGAAATGGTGTTGGCTAAACCATTTTTGTATTTTGATGAGGAGCTGGAATGACGGAGACGAGGGATATTTATGTTGTGCAAACAATTTCAAGTGGATATATTATAATTGTATGATATATTGGATAGCATACAAAGCACTGCGGAAACCACAATGGCAAATGAACAACTTCATCGGATATTAAAAATAATTATTATCGATTTCGAATCATTCTGAAATGTAAATTTTTTTCTGAGACATTCTTTTGCAAGTTTGATTACCAAAAAATATTTTTTTTAACATTTCAGGCATAATTGAACAGGGGCTTTTCATAATCAAACTTAGATATCCAATATCCAATCATTTTTGACTTTAAGATCACTACAGTGCCATTTCGAGTCTAAACTTCTATTAATAGTTTCAAATTAGAGAAATTCAAAGATGTCACGAAATGCATACATACAACTATACGTATATGGGCACGTACATGTTAATATGCATGAGATATGAGGTGTGCGCACAAAAATCTGGAAGTTCCAACCACACAACCGTAATTACATGTGAAGAATTCGAAATATTTTCCAAATCTGACTCCGGAACATCATGAAATTAATTCAATATTCTTTTTTGTTCATCGACTAAGCATTATCATACATTCCAACCTGCTATTATATTACGTATACAAAATCGCATTGTTTAAATGCTAATTGATGGTGGCGTCTGTATATAGGTGTATATATGACTCATCACTCATTCGAATCGCATCGATAAATAGCATTTTTGAGCAATAAATATACAAACATAAAAAAAACATACCGGGTTTTTGATTCATTTAATAAATAAATATAGATTTCGGTGTAGGGTATAGGGTGTAAATTGTAGATTGTAGATATAAGATAATAAATCACTCACCTCGCTATGTACTGTACGAAGTTGGCTCGCATCAACTCTATCTGAATGGATGATTGTTTGTTCGGCATCAGTTTTATGACGATCATTAAAATTATTTCCACTGTTATCGTTGCGTACGATATCTACGGTGGCCGAGGTTATGCTTCGATCGTCTGGAAATTTAATAAAATCACTAGGCACAGATGATGCACTGAAACTGCCATAACCACTGTAGTCACCATTAAAATATCGGCGTCGTTCATTTAATGCGATGTGCTGTGATTGCGGTTTACTTATTTGTGCACCCACAACCAGCACAATCCAGCACATTAAAATGCCAACTATTCGAACTAAATGTTGCATCTTTTCAAAAATAAAATGTTTTCGTTGTTTTTTTTTCTTCTTCTTCTTTTGTTTTTATGTTTTACTTAATAGTTCACAGAACTGTTTGGAAATAGAAGAGACGAAAAAATAAGGTAAAAAGAAATATTTCAAATTCGATACGATTCACAAAAACAGGTCGGCTTCGAAGCGATCGGTTTAGAGAATGGTCAATTTTTCGTTCAAACAATTTATTTTTTTTCTTAATTGCATTTGAAATTTTGAAATACAATTTCAAATTAAACTCAATGATTAACGACAACAATTTATCAACAAAATGAAATTGTAACGACAACAACACGTTTTGGATTCTTCTGCCCCTTTATTTATTACAATTTTTGTTTGGTTTTTTTTTTGTCATTTTGAAAATCATTGTACCTGAATGCACGTCAATTAGGTCTTTCTACAGACAATGAGAATGTTGTTGTGTGATTCAAAACCCGCGCAATAGATTCGATTCAATGTTATCACAAAATATTTTTTTCTCTTTCGTTTTCCTAGTTTTTGTATTCGATGGACAATAAAAACAGTATAATTAAAATTTCAGTTCACCTATCTATTAAACTTCTCACTGTCGCTTCGAAACTGTTGTCATTTTATGCGGATATTCCACGTTTTGAATACCAAACGTTTTAGGTCAATATGCTTAATACGTGATTTCAGTTGAATCTTTTAATCCAAATAGATATTCTGGAGTCGCAAATTGCCTTTTTTTTAACTAACCAATCAACAATGCGAGTCTTCAAAAACACTTCAATTGGTTGAAAAAAAAAAACTAATTGAAACTGGAATTATCGTTGAATAACCAAAATCTGAGTCACAAATATTTCAATTTTTTCGTGTTTTTTTTATTTAAAAATAAAAAATCATTATTATCATCTATGAGTAGTGCGAGACGTAATGTACAATATGAATGATATCGTTGTTTCAATAAAAAATAATTTAAACTTGATTTGGCTAATGTTCGGATCAGTGACGTTCGCAACAGTACTTCTGATAACAAATATATCTTTTCAAAGGAGGATGTAGAAAATTGAATTAAATTGATTGTCGTCACACAATTGCTCAACAGCCAAAGATTATTATTCGTCGCCGTCAGTCAAGTTTATTCCATTTGAAATCGTTCATTGTTTCATCGGACCGAATTTCGTGGTTTTCCCCCTTTGTTTGGTGTTTAAATTTTTGTGAGATTGAAAACTCGTATTTGGCTATTTATATCAGTGAAATGCAATCAATGAAATCGATCAAGGTTACATTTTATGTTAAAATTCACGCAGTTCGTTTGATATACAGGCGACAACAATCAACTGTTATTATTGATATCAAATAAACAAAATATCATTTCAAATAAAATAATCTGGGTCTTCACACTTTAGGCACTGGGCACCTAATAAACGACAATATACAATATATTGCAATCACACAACTATTCATTATTGTTATTGTTATTTATTTCATTTTAAACATCAGACGCAACAAAACACTTTTCATGACAGTCATGTGCCTGATTTTATCGTAAATTAAGTCTTGAAATTTTCTCAAACCTATGATACGAATATCTTTATCGTCTCATAAATATCAATAATTGAACGAACGGAAAAAAAAGAACAATTCTTAACCAAATCCACAAAAAGCTGGAAATTTTAATGAAATATGTCAACAAAATGATCACACACACACGACCGACCTGAGACAGAAATATGCTTTTCTTAACAAAATAAATTGAACAAATATATTTTATCGATGTATCTTTTGTCGTATATTATTTCAAAACCACTTTATACTAGTACTTTGCATCGTGCTTCAATACCGCACGAATTCACATTTGTTCTGTTCAACAGGTAAATGTTAACTAATGAACACATAAACATTTCACAAATATAAAATAGTCACTGAATGTCGCGAACGCGCGCGCGCACACACGTATTAACATTAACTTCAACATTATTCAACACATATCGCTTCGAGGTATTCACAATCATCAGTAGCCGTTGCTCGTGCTATTGCCGCATCCATTCCAGTATCATTGTCTCATGTCACCATTTCGCTTTATGTATATTCATATAAGTGGTCAACTCGCTAGTGAAGGAAATCAAACTCCAACCATGTTTTCAGTATAATCGCATAGCCAAATTTCACATATGAAGATCATTTGATCGTATGCATATGGTATCAGCTGAAGGCATGCGTTTAAATTGAATAAATCATTTGCATCGATAATGATAGCAATAAATTTGTTTTGGTGTTAGTGAAAACAATAAAATTCAATTCCGAAAACTACTTGACTCTTAAACACCTGTAGGAATGTACTGCATACGGCCACTGATTTAAATATCTTTTTGGAATGTAAATAGTTAAGACACAAACCTTTCTACGGTAGTGGTTCAAAAATTAGCGGGCAAAAAATGACATCAAAACAAAACATGACACTTTGCAATTCGTCATTTGAGATTTGAGCGGCATTCAAAACATAGATAAATTGAATATGTTGCAGTCGAATAAATTAGCGCGAAATTTTCTTGTGCAAACACAAGCCCAATCGGTCACAAAGAATTTATTTAAGGTGAGGTTGAAAACATTGGACACTGGATATTGATACTGATGGGATTTATCTTTTAAAATGTTTTTTCTTATTATTATTATTTAGATCGCATTTCAAATAGCAAAAAGAGGACATCGTGTTTTGTTTATAGCTGCTAAACCTCTGGAAAAACTGCCCGTTGATGAAAACGATCCATTGGCAGCATATTTGCTTGACGGCAACATAATTCGAAATATAATCTTCAAATATACCAATCAAGCCGATGGATTTATGAACATTTTGCTGGAAATAAACGTTTCGCGGGTGAAACCACGTTTGATTATAGTTGATTGTTTGCATACGTTTTTTAGCGATGTTGTAACCATACCGTCTGCAAACATAAAACAGGATTTATACGATGATTTCATTCGAAAGCACATGCTTATTGTGGCTTTGGTTCAACACTCGATCAATAATGTGGTGAAATTTATGGGAAAAGAATGTTTCAGTATTGTTTGTGTTGATGTTGTGTCGGATAAAGTTTATGGAAGATTTTTACAGTCGATTGTTGATCAATATTATGTCGAAAAGAATGTTATTTTTGATTCGAGCTTGGATTTGCTCAAGTTGTTTGAAACAATCGTAGTTCAATGACAATAAAATCAAGGAAAAAGAAGAATAATGCATTTCTGGTCGTTCTGTTGATAAAATATAAATATATTCTCAGTGATTTCTTTTAATTTGTTTTCATTCGATAAAATGATCAAAATACATTGCAATTCACTCAACAATCGATAATAATTTTGTCTACGTTTTGAAAATAGTGTTTCTCATTATGAAAAATATTCTGCATTAAATGTTTGTGTTCTTAAAAATTAATTTACAATAATGATAATAATTTCGTGATCGAATAAATAAAAAAAAAATGAATGATAACGAACTCCTGGGAAATTGTCTTTTTCTTCTTCAGCCTCAAGCCTCTATCCATGACGGGGATACATTCAATTTGCAATCGCCGGATGGATCAATGAATAACATTATGATTCCGGTTTGAGTAATCGATGTCGGACCGAACGAAACTCCTTTTGATAGACACATTGAACGTTTCTCGCCAGCGGGCAATCTATGAACAAGGCAAATAATAAAATATTCATTTCCTGCAATTGCAATGCGCTTGAAAAAGAGATGTGCAACTGTACCTGATCATCATCCAAATTAACACAAAAGCTGAGGTCAAAGAGTTTTAGGTTTTTGCATTGTTTTAATATCCTAAAACGAGACAAAAATCGTTATAAGCATTCAATGACGTGCAATGTGATGAATTCAGTTAACTTACACATAGCATTTTTCAGTCGATATTCCCATCACCCCGAGCAGGTCTAATTGCTCAAGGTCCGGACACAAATTAGCTATGGCTTCCAAGTCCCGATCGGTGAGACCCCGAATCGCTGCCAAAAATAGTTTTTTTATGTTTGGACAACTCTTCAGAAGTTGTTTTAAGCTTTCACCCGGGGATGGCTCATCACGCAAGCTATTCAGATGAAACGGGAGGGCGGTTTTTTTTCGGCATTAATTTTCTGTATTCATTCCAAAGCAAATGTTCGATTTAACTTACCACCAACCGAATTCGACTTCTTGTAATTCGGTGCATGTTGTTGCCAACGCAAGCAATCCAATCGATGATAAGCTTCGTGATTTCCACATATCAATCGATTGTATATGTTTATTGTATTGTGATATTGTGATTGCAGTTTCATCCATGTTCGCTTGACTAAAGGCCAAATTGAGGTGTTTTAATTTTGTGTTGTTTTTCAATAGTAGTAAAATCTGCTCTTCCGGCATGTCCACATGAAACAAATCCAAACGCTCTAAATTACATATTCGAGCGAATGGATTGCCGGTTGTGTGCCGAAACGAACGATCTGATAGATTCCGCAATGATAATTCTGTTCAAAGATTTTTGAATTGTCAATGAATAAATATCTATCGAATTGATCGGAAAAGTGTGAAAAATGCATACCTTTCAAATTGCTACAAATCAAACTCACAGTTTCAATACTGTCAACAGTTAAAAATTTGGCCGAATCCAATTTTAAATGAGTTATTTGCCTACCACAGAATCGAATAAACCTGCAAAAATAGAAAATCGATTATTATTATCCTCGTGATGTATGAAAAGTGATAATTGTTCCGACTTACTCTTGAAAATCGGATGCCGTTAGATTTTTGTACAGGCCACACCATGAGAGATCGATTTTTTTGAGAAAAATACATCGTTGACTGAATGTTTTTAACATCGATGCGTCCACAACATCCCAATAAGGCTTTAAATTTACTTCTGCGTACAATGATGGGTCATGGGTTACTTGATTCAATTTTCGGCATGTTTGTGAAATACGAAACAGTGAAACCAAATCCAAATAGGAACAAATTTTCAACAAAATCTCCGTCTGTCAATGAAAATACGAAAAAGAAAAAAAAATCATAATCAAATGAATGAACATTTTTGAAGCATCAAATCGGTTCACATACCGGCATATTTTTCAATGTAAATGGTTCCGCGTCAGTATCATCAGGTACAATCGAACCACCACCATTTAAATAGCCACAATTAATTTCGGCAATGAAATTTTCCAGATCTTTGAGTACACGATTTTGATTTTGATTCGTTGGTGAAACCGTATTGAATGACACTTTTTCTAATTTTCGTTGTATAGGCCCCTTCGGATATATTGTGTTTGTTTTCTTTCCATCGCTAGAATCATATTTAATACCTTCCAACAATACACTATCGATTTCCGTGAAATAATCTAAATGCCGATGGTTGAATTCGATGCGAACGATTTTCGTTGGAATTTTGATATTTTTTATGGGCGGTCGAAAGACACGAGGATCAGCAATAATTGTATTGTCATCACTTTTATCTTCCCATAAACAAGTCCATCTTTCATCAATTGTGAATGCCCACAATTTTACGATAGCACCAGGATTATATGTTTCAAATATGCAAATCTGTCGCGGATAAACATATTCTTCGAATTGGATCACTGCAATGGTCAATATATATCGACATCATTATCAACAACTAAATGGATGCAAAATCTGAAAAGTTTGTGTATTATTTACCAATAAAGTCTTGTGGCTGATTTTTGGCCACTGTTTGTGGCATTATGTCGGTCTGATGTGATGGTGCCTCGTCCCACCATCTTCCATAGGTTCGCTGCAAATGTTAAGAAAACAAACGATTTTTATTCATTCCAATTCCGATAAACCATCACTCAAAGTGTTTATTATATTTACCATTGCATAAGTCTCTGGAAAATCGCCATAATTTGGAAATTTTGAAGGTCGTCCAGTGATATTGCATGCAGTATATGAAATGCTATAATCAGCTCCATATTGTGAACTAAATTCCAAAACTCTTTGAGCGAATTGTTCGATGGAAACTTCTTCGACGGGATTATTTTGTTTGTTGCACATTCGGTCAATGTCATCTGTGGTTATTTCGGAGCTCGTTTTTGGAGACGAATTCGTTTGATTGAGCAATTCATTAACCGATGACGATGACGATGACGATGATGATGATGAACTTGATGGATTATTATTACCACCATTGTTGAACATTTTTGCAATTTTTAATCAACTCAACGATACAATTTCACAACGCGAAGAACGCACAATCTATGCAGCACTGTCTCTCAACGCAGTTTGTACATTGATCTGGTTTTCGAATTGCAAATGATTTTCTTTTTCTCTTTTTTATCTTATCGCCCATAAAAGGTTTCAATTAATTGAGATCATTGGCCGAGATTCGTTATATGGCAATGAACGACACTGGTCGGTGATACTTTTCTTTTTTTCATAAAATTCACTTCGAAATTCGAAACAAAACATCCATTTCAACCAAACAATTCATGAATGCGCTCATAAATAATTTTGAAAAGCCATTTGAATCTTTTAATTCAATTAAATACGATTTTTAACACATTCTTGCATTCACTTTACACTTTTTTGAATGGCTCTGGTTCGATTTCATTTATATTTGTATTATTGTTGTTTCATTGGTATGTTCTATGCACTAATCCGTTTATAAGTGACACTTTGTGCATATCAGCTGCTGGACACTCGGGTTCGTTCAGTCGTCCTTAGTTGTCGTGAAATCCCAAATTTTAATGTTAATTTCGAATAAATAAATCCCGAATGGATCACCCGAATCACAAAATTTTGGGCATAATTACTGAGTTTTTCATATATTTTCCATTCCGAATGATGGAAGATATTTCATTTTAATAGCTTCTGAACAAATAAAACCACGCAACATGTGAACCGGCCATTTTGACAGCCAGAACTACGCGTACTACGAAAGACGTTCATAAAATATTTGAAACACCGCATTTCTTTAACCGCCATCAAGCCAATATACAATCGGCATTTAGAGAGGCTTCGATGCTGCTTGGCAATTTAATGATTTCGTTTTAAATTATTTTTTTTCGTTTTGTGTTTTGTTTTAATAATTTTTTCTTTGAATGTTTTGATATCGATTCATTTTTTGTGGTCCTTTTATGATTTTATATTTTTGCGGAGCAAAATTTTTCTTTTTTATTGGGTGAGTTGTTGAAAATTGTAATAAAACACTGAAATTCCATATATGCCACACATTGAATGGAAAATGATTAACAGTATTGTTAAATTTGGCCGGCAAATTGTTGATAAACGATGTTCGTCCTGGCAAAGTGAATGAAAAATTAATTTTCTCATAATTTGCCATTAATTTTTAATTGTCAGATTTGATTGAAAAGTGGAAAAATGTCATCAGATACGTCGGTTAAGGTTGCGGTCCGTATTCGGCCATTGGTAGATTCGGAAATGAATCGTGGTTGCCAAAGTATTGTTCGTAAAACACCGATGCAACCACAAGTCATTGTTGATGCGGGTACAAAATCTAAAGAAATGTTCACATTTAATTATGTTTTTGCTCCGGACGACACACAAGAAATGATCTATGAAAATGCCGTCAAATCAATGGTAATGAAATTATTTGCTGGCTATAATGTGACCATTTTGGCCTACGGACAAACTGGTTCAGGCAAAACACACACAATGGGCACAACATTTAGTGGCGAAATGAATGATGATATGGGTGTTATACCGCGAGCCATCAATGATATTTTTGCCAGTGTTGAAGAAATGACCGATAATGATTTTACTGTTCAATGTTCGTTTGTTGAATTGTATCAAGAAAAGCTGTATGATTTATTGTCGTCTAATGCACGTGAGCAAAGTGTTGTTGACATTCGAGAAGTGGATGGCAAAGTATTTATTCCAAATTTGACAGAAAAATCAGTAAAAACTACATTAGAAACAACGACATGTTTGATACAGGTAATTGTCGTAAACTAATAAAAGAAAAAAAACAAATTCCAAAACTAATAATTTGATTATTTATCAGGGATCGTCAGATCGTGCAGTGGCCGCTACAGCTATGAACGCTGTGTCAAGCCGTAGCCATGCTATTTTCACTTTGACAGTGCAAAAAGTTCCGAAAGATGATCCAACGGCCGCAACTATTGCCAAATTTCATTTGGTCGATTTGGCCGGATCAGAACGATCAAAGAAAACATTGGCCGTTGGTGAGCAATTCAAAGAAGGTGTTAAAATTAATCAAGGTCTTTTGGCATTAGGAAATGTTATTTCGGCATTAGGATCAGCACAACAAAATGGTGGACACATCGGTATGATTTCTTCTGTTTTGAATTTGTCCATTCAACATTCCTCCCATTTTTGGGGTTCTATTTTTAATACTTGTTTTTCAAAAAAAAAAATTAATTTTTTAGGTTACAGAGACTCTAAATTGACTCGGCTTTTGCAGGATTCTTTAGGTGGAAATTCGATGACTTTGATGATTGCCTGCGTGAGTCCTGCCGATTACAACAACGATGAAACAATCGGTAAATAGTGAATCTTTTGCATTTGAAAGTAAGTCAGAATTATTTTTTTTCTCAATAAATAATATCAAATTAATAATCAGGCACATTGCGATATGCTGATCGAGCCAAAAAAATTAAGAATAAGCCGGTGGTGAACGAAGATCCAAAGACGGCCGAAATAAATCGACTCAAAGCGGAGATTCAAATGCTGCGTGTGGAAATGTTGTCTAAATCTGGCATAGGCGGCACTATAACCACGGAGAAATGCAAAAAGTGTGAAATTCCACCCACAAAGGAAAAACTACAAAAAGATCTCAGAGATATGACCGAAAGGATGCAATTGACTCTGTTTGAAATGGCTCATCGTGAGAATATTATCACCGAATATGAAGACACAGTTGAATCATTAAATGCCAAAGTAGCCGAGCTCAAAGAGAAAATAATTGCATTGGACAAAGTTAATACAACTGATATGTCCCCCGACGAACTGAAAAATTATCAACAAAATGTGCGACTTTTAACTACAACAATTTTGAATTTAAACGATCACATGACCGAACGCCAAGATTGCATTGCACAAACATCAAAGACATCCGAAGCGCAAATTTTCAATGGTACGCATCGATCTTCGCTGACCAATACGGAAGAAGAATTCACCGAAAACAATGAAAAATATATCAAACAGCAAACTGGCTATCAACAGGAATTGCGCGAAATGAAACAAGCATTGGATTATAAGGAAAAACTTCTGGACAGACTTCATTCGAATCACAAAAAATTGAACACAATTAATGACGAACAAATAATTATGGAAAGAATGAGCGAATATGAGGCGAATATACAAAAATTGGAAAAAGAACGTGACGATTTGCAGACGCAACTCCGCAGCAAAAATGGATCGATTTCTGTGAAATTGGCCGAAGAACGTCGTAAACGTGTTCAACAGCTTGAGACTGAAATAAACGAAATTAAGAAAAAAAATAAATATCAAGCACAACTGTTAAAGCAACGCGAAAAAGATATCGATCAAATAAAAAAATTAAACTCAGAAATTTCAGAAATGAAGCAATTAAAAGTGAAATTAATTCGAAAAATGAAATCTGAAAGTGACGAATTTCGGCAATGGAAAGCTGAACGTGAAAAAGAACTGATTCAATTGCGTGCTAAGGGCCGTAAAATGCAATCGGATGCCGTCAAAAAAGATTTGCTATACGAAAAACAGAAAAACGTTCTTCAGCGCAAATTTGAAGAATCAAATGTGGCAAACAAACGGCTAAAAGAAGCACTTTTGCGATGTAAAAAAGCAAAAGAGGAAAAACAAGCGAATAAAGGTGTATCAAATCGCTCAATGAATTGGCTTAACGATGAACTGGAGGTTATCACATCAATTGTTGATGTCAAACAATCATTTGAGCAATTGAATGAAACGCGAGCTGATCTAACAACAAAATTGAACAGACTCAAACGCCAAAGGCCCGTCGATGAAGTAGCTATTAAGGCATTGACCGAAGATATTGAGATGCACAATGCACAAATAACTGATCTACGCGGTAAAATAAATACAAATGATTTGGACACCAAAATCAAATCGGTCTATGATCATCCACAAAGTTTGGCCGAAAGCCGAACCATTATTAAGCATTTATTGACATCATTAATCGAAAATCGTTCAAATTTCAATACTTATTTTGCTCAATGTCGCGATCTGAAGCATACAATTGATACCATTAATGAGGAACATCGCGAAAAGGAAGAAGAATCCAAAAAGAAACATGATGAAATGCAGAATGAACGTAATCGTCTGTTGGCTGAAAATGAAGAAAAAACCACAATTTTATTGAAGGCAATGACCCCTGGCGAAGGTGGAGATTCGGAAATGATCAATGTATTGAAGCAGAAAATTGAGGAAAAAGACGACCTAATCGAACAACTCAAAACAATGATTGGCAAACGGTCTGTTCGGCCAGTCTACATTGGACAAGTGAGTTGAGTTTTGATTTTGGCATTTTCATTTTGAATTTTCTATTTAGATTTGATAAATGAAATTTTTATCATTTCGGTTTTGCAGTCAATTTTCGATGACACGATTGATAAACTGTCCGAAGCCGATGATGAAGAGATGGATCCGGACTGGGAAAAAACACCGGCCGCTAGAGCAAGACGCAAAACAACTGTAAGTTTACCGTAATGACTTCTCACTCCTCAATGGGATGCCTAATTTTCAACTTTTTTTTTTTATTATTAGCGTTCAGTATCGATTCAGTCTCTTGATAGCAATCCAGATTCAGTTCCGGTAAAACCGATCAAAAATCAAAAACGTTCAAAATCCTCAAAAGGCTGCGGATGCACCACCGGTTGCGTAAGAGTTTGTGGCTGCCGTAGACAGGGCATACAGTGTAATGAAGATTGTTATTGCAAAATGAATTGCCAGAATATTTTCAACGTAAAGCGTGAAGAGAGGTCGGCTGGATCGAAACGTGAACGGTCTACTGATGATGAGACTACTGTTTCCATAGATGATGTTGAAAACAAAGAAAATATCATCGATGAAGTAGTACCAGGTACACCGAAAAGACAATGGTAGGCTATCATTTATCTATTTAATTTTGAATTTTGAATGAATTCCTTAAATTAATTGAAACTTTTCTGTTTATTTCAGCACTGAAAACGATGTTCCATATGTTTATTCGGTGAAAAAACGTAATCTAGTATTTGGTTCCACAAACGATGATAATTAGATTTTTTCCAATTTTAGTTTTATTATTATGATTACAAAAAGCTAGCATTTGCTGGCCGTTCGTTAAACGTGCTGATTTATAATAACATTTAAGAAAAAAATTCAAATAATAACTGTTCAATAGTAAAATTTATTTGTTTTTTTTTCGAATATATATTCATTATTCGCTTGCCATAATGTTCAATTGGATTTAGCTACAATTGTGTAACGGAATCATAAACTAGTGGAATTTTCAGAATCATCCGAATCCAGATGATGCGAGAAGCTTAAAATTGAATGAGAAAAAAATCGTTCAAAATGCAATCAAACTAAATGATGTCTTTTGAAGCCATCGTTCTCAATCATCGTGTGTAAGTGTATGTATGTATCAATCAAAAAAGAAAAAAAAACATGGATTCAATTATGATCGTGTTATACAAAACGAAAAATGGCGAAATTATTTATTGTTCATCCTTGTCCTTGGCACCGTGTTTCAGAATTCGTGTAAATTCAATATAATCGAAAAGGCCATTTTTTGATTGGAGCCTCGCGATACATTTCATCAACATCTTCATCAGAGAATCGATCGCCCATGGTTGTCAATAGTTCACGTAAACGTTCCTCTGATATTTGTCCATTATTTTCCTCATCAAAGCAACCGAACGCATTTTTGATAACATCTTCTGGATCTGTTCCCTGTAAACGTTCACCAAACAATGTCAAAAACATGGTGAAATTAATTGGACCGGGCGCTTCATTCATCATTGCCTCCAAATAATCATCGGTTGGATTTTTGCCCAACGATGCAAGCATATCGTGTAAATCCTCTTTTTCAACAAAACCATCACGATTCTGATCAATCATATTGAAGGCCTCTTTGAATTCGGCAATTTGAGCCTGATCAAACATTGCGAATACATTGGATGTGGCACGTTGGGCACGTTTTTTTGTTGTAGCCCGACGACCAGCTGTTTTACGTGACGACATTTTTATTAATTGCTGCAATTTAGAAAAAGGAACAAACAAAAAATGTTTCTGATTAGAATCTTTAAAATTGAATTCACATAAAATCATTCGATTTGCACATAAGCGATATTTGGGCAAATAGCATTGACCGGTTGTCATTATTATTAGCTATGACTCATTCACTGTCTTTTCTAACCATAGTTGTCAATAGCAAAGCAAAGTTTCGTTTTAATATTTGCATTTATATCAAAAGTAAATTGAATGTCAGTCACAATAATTATAGCCAAATATGGTTCGAAAATATGTTTTCATTTTGTCTCACAAAAAGTAGTCCAACATTTGTGATATGTGGTACTTTTTAGTGCAAACACAATAAACAATGACAATGACAATTCCAAATAAATGAATCCAATTCATGCAGTAATTTCATTGCAAATTAGCACAATCCATTTTTATGGATTGTTTTTGGCCGGAAATTTTGGAAAAAATTTAACTTCTGCAAAACAAATTTTTTTTCAACGAAATTCCATTGTTGTATCCATTTGGATTGTGACGTCACAATTTGGAATATTTTCTCCATGACTGTTCTCTGTCATATTGGATGTGCTCTTTAAATTGGATTGAAACATTGTACTGTTTGCTTACCTTTGTGATATGTTTTAGATGAAAAAAATAAAAACGAAATTAAATTCCAAACGAAAAAGATAAACAAAAGAACGATTGATTCTTTTGGAATTGAAATATCTCGGGCGGATGTGGTTTATTCGGTACTGCTATAAGTTTAGCTGTTGAGAGATTACTAATAAACTTTGCCGTTTGTACAATGGTATACAATAGTGAAAATAAGAGAATGAATCCAATGTATACGATTGAAGCAGAATAGAGCGTGTGTTACCCGATGCGATGAAACGGGCGTTCAGAAATGCCAACCGTCGATTTAATATTGCGTTTGTCATTCGACTGGGTGTGTGTGTGTGTCTTTGTATGTGTCTGGAATATGAACGTTATGAATTCAAATTTGCCTGAGTCACGAACCATTGAAACGAATTCCGTTAAATTTAAAGTAAAATAAAATATTTTTTTTTATTTACAATTATTTAAATTTAATTATCATAATCATATTAATTAGATATAATCGACATTAGTAAAATTCTGAAGATCCAAATAGATGATGGTTTGCGTTGCACACATTCAATTTTATCTCCGTTTCCATTCATTGAATCTATTTTACAAATTACCTAAATTGACTGATTGCTTACAACTTAGATTTTTCTTTTTTAGCTTGCAAACCATTTGCATATTTCTCAATAAAAACTTTCCTATTTATAATCGACTAACAGAAAGAACAGCTAGCATTTGCTGGCCGTTCGTTAAACGTGCTGATTTATAATAACATTTAAGAAAAAAATTCAAATAATAACTGTTCAATAGTAAAATTTTTTTGTTTTTTTTTCGAATATATATTCATTATTCGCTTGCCATAATGTTCAATTGGATTTAGCTACAATTGTGTAACGGAATCATAAACTAGTGGAATTTTCAGAATCATCCGAATCCAGATGATGCGAGAAGCTTAAAATTGAATGAGAAAAAAATCGTTCAAAATGCAATCAAACTAAATGATGTCTTTTGAAGCCATCGTTCTCAATCATCGTGTGTAAGTGTATGTATGTATCAATCAAAAAAGAAAAAAAAACATGGATTCAATTATGATCGTGTTATACAAAACGAAAAATGGCGAAATTATTTATTGTTCATCCTTGTCCTTGGCACCGTGTTTCAGAATTCGTGTAAATTCAATATAATCGAAAAGGCCATTTTTGATTGGAGCCTCGCGATACATTTCATCAACATCTTCATCAGAGAATCGATCGCCCATGGTTGTCAATAGTTCACGTAAACGTTCCTCTGATATTTGTCCATTATTTTCCTCATCAAAGCAACCGAACGCATTTTTGATAACATCTTCTGGATCTGTTCCCTGTAAACGTTCACCAAACAATGTCAAAAACATGGTGAAATTAATTGGACCGGGCGCTTCATTCATCATTGCCTCCAAATAATCATCGGTTGGATTTTTGCCCAACGATGCAAGCATATCGTGTAAATCCTCTTTTTCAACAAAACCATCACGATTCTGATCAATCATATTGAAGGCCTCTTTGAATTCGGCAATTTGAGCCTGATCAAACATTGCGAATACATTGGATGTGGCACGTTGGGCACGTTTTTTTGTTGTAGCCCGACGACCAGCTGTTTTACGTGACGACATTTTTATTAATTGCTGCAATTTAGAAAAAGGAACAAACAAAAAATGTTTCTGATTAAAATCTTTAAAATTGAATTCACATAAAATCATTCGATTTGCACATAAGCGATATTTGGGCAAATAGCATTGACCGGTTGTCATTATTATTAGCTATGACTCATTCACTGTCTTTTCTAACCATAGTTGTCAATAGCAAAGCAAAGTTTCGTTTTAATATTTGCATTTATATCAAAAGTAAATTGAATGTCAGTCACAATAATTATAGCCAAATATGGTTCGAAAATATGTTTTCATTTTGTCTCACAAAAAGTAGTCCAACATTTGTGATATGTGGTACTTTTTAGTGCAAACACAATAAACAATGACAATGACAATTCCAAATAAATGAATCCAATTCATGCAGTAATTTCATTGCAAATTAGCACAATCCATTTTTATGGATTGTTTTTGGCCGGAAATTTTGGAAAAAATTTAACTTCTGCAAAACAAATTTTTTTTCAACGAAATTCCATTGTTGTATCCATTTGGATTGTGACGTCACAATTTGGAATATTTTCTCCATGACTGTTCTCTGTCATATTGGATGTGCTCTTTAAATTGGATTGAAACATTGTACTGTTTGCTTACCTTTGTGATATGTTTTAGATGAAAAAAATAAAAACGAAATTAAATTCCAAACGAAAAAGATAAACAAAAGAACGATTGATTCTTTTGGAATTGAAATATCTCGGGCGGATGTGGTTTATTCGGTACTGCTATAAGTTTAGCTGTTGAGAGATTACTAATAAACTTTGCCGTTTGTACAATGGTATACAATAGTGAAAATAAGAGAATGAATCCAATGTATACGATTGAAGCAGAATAGAGCGTGTGTTACCCGATGCGATGAAACGGGCGTTCAGAAATGCCAACCGTCGATTTAATATTGCGTTTGTCATTCGACTGGGTGTGTGTGTGTGTCTTTGTATGTGTCTGGAATATGAACGTTATGAATTCAAATTTGCCTGAGTCACGAACCATTGAAACGAATTCCGTTAAATTTAAAGTAAAATAAAATATTTTTTTTTATTTACAATTATTTAAATTTAATTATCATAATCATATTAATTAGATATAATCGACATTAGTAAAATTCTGAAGATCCAAATAGATGATGGTTTGCGTTGCACACATTCAATTTTATCTCCGTTTCCATTCATTGAATCTATTTTACAAATTACCTAAATTGACTGATTGCTTACAACTTAGATTTTTCTTTTTTAGCTTGCAAACCATTTGCATATTTCTCAATAAAAACTTTCCTATTTATAATCGACTAACAGAAAGAACAGTCAGGTTTCGCTGTGATCGGTTGCGATTCAATCAGCCGGAAAAGAAAAAAGAGAACGAAAAATTGTCTTTTCTCTCCTTTCACTTTCTCGATATTGGTTTCAATTGAAGATATTGCCGTTTTGGAATCATCGGATCGAGATACCATTTATTGTAACTGCGCTTCCGGCTGTCTGTGATGGTGGCGGAGGTGGTAAAGGTTCTGGTTCATAGACGCCTTCGTTTGTTTGCATTTCATATGGTGCATCATAGTATGGTTCACTTGGTATTTGATCGTAGATATTTTCTGCAGAAAAAAATCAGCAAAAAAACAAAAACGGAATTTAGCCAAATTCAATAAAAATGATTCAATTTAAATAGTTTACCAGTGGACCGTGTATTGTTCAATTGTGGCGGATGGAATGTATTGAATGTGACTTGATTTTGATATAAATTATCCAAATTTTGTCGATTATTTTCTAGATTTGAATAGGACATCACAGCTGCATTTTGATCTTCTTTTCGTTCAGCGGCTTGAACGTTTTTGGTATTTTTAACCGGACGCGCTTTATTACGATGTAATACTGTAAAAGCGATTAATACAAGCAGAATAATAATTATTGCTGCGCCTATAGCAATACCAGTACCAATACCAGCGCCATCTTGGGCATCACTGGCTGCCAATTCACAACGAGGCTCTTCACCACTCCATTTTCCATCATCAGAGCATTTACGTAGATATGGGCCGATTCGATTGAAATTTGGTATACAATGGTATTCAACGGAACCACCATATGTGGTTGTATCATTTACCACAATAACACGACCATTTTCAATTGGATTAGGTCTATCACAATCAACGGGCTTACATACCGGCGATTTACCCGACCAACGTCCATTTTTCAAACAAGTGCGAGTCTCATTTCCAACCAGATATCGGCCCTTTGGACATGAAAATGTAGCAATTGATCCGACCGCACGCGGACGAACGTCAACAATTACATATTCGGTCACATCAGGTTCGTCGCATGTGATTTCAGCGCAGGAGGGTGCTTCATGGCTCCATGTTCCATTTTCCAAGCATAAACGACGGGAAACACCATCCAATTTGAAATTTTCTTCACATTCATAGAGGATTGTTGATCCATAATAGGTAACATTCGATGTAAGCAAAACTTTACCATTGCTAATTGCATTCGGTTGTTCACAATCGACGACTAAAAAAAAATTAAACATTTTAATTAAAATTTTATATTCGGTTGATTAAAGTTTTGTAAAAAAGAAAATAGAAATTAAGACTTACAAATACATTCCGGCACTTGACCACTCCATAGTCCATTTTCTTCACATGTAACCAACGGTTCACCGATAATTTTGTAGCCACGTTCGCAACGATACTTAGCAAGAGCTCCAATCCTAGAAAGTCGGAAAGATTTGAATTTTGTTTGTATCAGACACACTTGTGAAACATAATTTTTACATGTAAATTTGAGAATTTATTGGAAAAAAGTGAGAATATTCTCAAAATCTAAAAAGACGCCAATTATTCTCGGCGAAGACCCCAGGTGAATCGAAGATGGATTGAAGGTCTTTATACTCAATACTCACTTGTAGGTTTGAATGCTTTTCTTTTGATTATTTTCGGCAGTACGTATCAGCGTTCTGCCATACATCCGATCATTTCCAGTCACAGATAAAATGCTATGTGGTGCAATAACGGGCTCTGTGCATCTGATCTCTTCGCATCTCGGTGTTTCATCACTCCATCGGCCATCTTCTAGGCAACTTCTCCGTTCAACACCTTGTAATTTATGAGAATTGATGCATGCGTACGTCACATCAGATCCAATATAAGTTGTATTCGAAACATATTTATATGAACCGTATGGTATTGGTTGAATTGGTCCACAATCAATGTATTCACAAATCGGGGCCTCAGCGCTCCAATCGCCGCTTTCTGTACATTTCAATCTTGATTCACCGCGTAATTTGTGACCAGCATCACAGTGATATTCGATTGTTGAATGAATGTTATAGTCATAACCGACAACATACGAACCAGGCGGAAGATTTGGCGCTTCACAAGTAATCACTGTAAGAAAATAATGATGATTAACCGACAAATTATAATTATTAATTTTCGAAATTTGAGAAAATTTCATTTCGGATTAGGTCCATTCTCATTACATTCACAAACTGGTGCTTCTTCATTCCATTTTCCGTCTTTCGTGCATTTTAACTCGCTGCTGCCAACCAACCAGTAGTCATCGTCACACTGGAAATATTTTAATTTTTTTTTTCGAATTACTTTAGCGAAAAAAAAATACATTTGAAATGTGTCGATGCTCACTTGATATTTGGCAATGGAACCGACTGTTGTAGTTCCATTGATTAATTGAATACTTCCTCGATCTGGCCGCACTGGTGTACCGCAATCAACATATCGACAAATCGGTGCTTTTCCATTCCATTCTCCGCCCAAACCACAAGATATGACCTAATATAAAGTACAGGGCATTTTTGAAATAACAAAAAAAAGGCATCATTCGAGCTGAAGATTAAATTTCCAAAAATTACCGGATTTCCAATGAGAACATATCCTGGATCGCATGAATATGTAGCTGTTGCACCCGCTCTTTTGCCATTCAAATCAACGTGACCGCCAGCAATTTGAACCGGATCTGGACACCAATCGACTAAACACTGTGGTTGCTTACCGGACCAACCATTCATTTCGCATGTTCGATTTTCATTGCCAATTAATGTGTAATTTTCGTGACATGTGTACGTTGCTTTTGCACCAAATGATGTCCTTTGTTCAAGCAAAAGTATTGCTCCATGTTCTAAATCGGCTAAACTGCCGCAATCAACATCTAAGAAAAGGTAAATTTAAATATTTACAATGCCGAATGGCCTCTAACTCATAGATATACATGTGTAAATAATTTAAATGAACAAACATTTGCATGTTGGTGCCGATGATGACCAAAGACCGTTTTCACATTGACGTGAACCATTTCCGATGAGTGCATGTCCAATGGGGCATGAATATGTGATTTTCGATCCATTTGTATAATTGCGCCCCGAAACGGTGGTGTTTTGAAGGGAATCTGGTGAACCACATGACAATGGCTCTGTGCAAATATGGCGAGAGGAAAAAAAAACAAACTAATTACTGTTCATCCATTCGACAAATTGCAACTTTTTTCTTGTCTTCAGTTTCATCGATAGTGCGACGATAGCTTACCATGCTGACATATAAAATGTAAATAATCCAAATTACATCCGACATCATTCCATAGCCAATTCCGTCCACCATCCAACACAACACAATTCTGTTCACCATTGTAATTGTTTGGTTGATCACGGCCCCACGCAGGTTTCAATACAATATCACCTAAAAGAAAAAAAAATATTCGGAAAGCCAATTAGATTAGTGTTCAGTGTTCACACGAAGCACATGATAAAAATCATTCAAATGATCATTAAATAACACAATTTGAATGCGAAATTCTCACGGCGTCATTCTTTCAACATTATAACATTGAACACATAATGAAATTGTTTCAAATTTCAATGATCCGGGAAATAAAAAAAAATTTTTTTTTTGATCAATATGAAATGTGAACTCACATCAGTTCACAGGCCAAATAAATATGATATTGTGATGCATAACAAATCGTTTACGATTGATTAGAGTGAATCGAGTATTGCGAAATTTAATTTTTTTTCATAATTCAAAACCTATAAGCAATGCGTGTGCGTATCGCAATCATTTATACTTTGCTCATCGTCATTACATAAAAAAAGAAAAAAATCTCACCGTTAACCCACTTCCATGTGCGTGAAGTCAGACCGGGCTCTTTTTGTGCGCCAATCCAAACTAACTGCGTACGAAGTTCGGTCTTGCGTCTTTCTAATTCCGACAAAATATAATCCTTGGTCGGTCCACGGAAATCATAGATTAAATTACCACCTAAAATAGATCCAAATGTGTTTTTTTTCTCGGATTAATTGACGATAAATAAAAACAAATGAATCGAATTTATGAGGCGATGAAACGCTTTCAAACAAATCGCGACACAAAACTATCAACTATTAAACGGTAAATCGGTAAATCTCCCGTAAATTCATCATCGTTCGTTGAGCACAAAAGTATTCACAAATTAGAAAATTAATGCGGCGAAACTTATGACAATTGAAATGAATGGAATTGAGATTTTAGATAAGTATCCATCGTTTTGCCATCAATGACGATGAATGATAATAATCGAAATAGACGTGTGCAAATAATAATTAATCATTCATATGCGTATCGTTTACAGCACTTACAGCGAACAACGAACCTATAATATTTATTAATAAAACCAATTTGGCCAATCGTTCGACCAACTTGAATAATAAATAAATAAAAATAAATGAAATCATTTGAAATGCTTACCGTGTGATTTACAAATTTGTTGGGCTTTGTCATAACTTTCACCACGTGTCACATGAAATTCATAACAAGTACGTGAAAATGTTTGAAGAACTGTATCGGCATTTAGATTTGGTGATGCGCAACGTTCCGGTGAAAATTCTATGTACAAAAATTCAATAAAATAGATCAAACAACAACAATTAACGACATGAACGATAAACATTGAAACACGATCTAAATTGAAAATTAAATGCTAAGGAACCAAAGAAAAATTCTTTCAGTCACAGCTAGCACACGTACCGTCATTGGAAAAAACTTCAACTTCACACAGACTCAAACTACCTTCAACACCAACCAATTGAATGGCAACGAATTGTCCAATTAAAGGTCGTGCGCATGAAAATGTTTTTGTTGTTCCTTCGTCTATTGAATGAAAAAAAAGAAAAGAAAAAAAATCCAAGAATAAAATCGACATTGAAATTGAATTCGTAAAATGCGTCCATTTTCGGATGAATGAAAACGAGAATATTGATTATCGTCTGGTTTTTTGTCATTTTTATGAATTATGTTCATCCAATGAACTTACCAACAGTTCCGGGATACCAAGCGCATAATGGATTCCGTTGCAAGTCATTGCTACTGTTACCAACGCGAATCTCTAAATCTTGTAATGGTGGAAATCCGCAACAGCCTCGCGTTGTGATTCGAACCACTCGGACAGCCATTGGTGCCAGCAAATCAACTTTCCACCAGGGTGATACTTCTTTTTGTGTTTCCGAACATTTTTGTTCGTCAGGATTTTCATTTCCTAATTTACCATCATTGGCCAATGCAGCCGGCCCACTTCGTGTTGATGATGATTGATTAACTGGTTTTCTGAAGGCAACATTCGTACCTGGATCGAATGAAAGCAATATGAATTTCAATTTTTTGATTTCTTTTTTTTTTTGATGCACAATATTGACGCATTGCGGTATCACTTCATATTCATACAAAATTGAGTGATATCATCACAATCACATTTCATATTTCAAATGGTTGTTAATTTTTAATCGCATCATTGTTACAAAAGATATTTAAAACTTTCATGCTATCGATACCTTTTGTTGGTATAGCCTAGATTTCCATGTTTATATTGAAACTGATTCTCACGCCAACCAATCTCAAATCACGGAAAAAACCAACTATGAATAATGATGAAGAAAGAAAGATGAAGAAGATCAATATGAAATGTGAACTCACATCAGTTCACAGGCCAAATAAATATGATATTGTGATGCATAACAAATCGTTTACGATTGATTAGAGTGAATCGAGTATTGCGAAATTTAATTTTTTTTTCATAATTCAAAACCTATAAGCAATGCGTGTGCGTATCGCAATCATTTATACTTTGCTCATCGTCATTACATAAAAAAGAAAAAAAATCTCACCGTTAACCCACTTCCATGTGCGTGAAGTCAGACCGGGCTCTTTTTGTGCGCCAATCCAAACTAACTGCGTACGAAGTTCGGTCTTGCGTCTTTCTAATTCCGACAAAATATAATCCTTGGTCGGTCCACGGAAATCATAGATTAAATTACCACCTAAAATAGATCCAAATGTGTTTTTTTTTCTCGGATTAATTGACGATAAATAAAAACAAATGAATCGAATTTATGAGGCGATGAAACGCTTTCAAACAAATCGCGACACAAAACTATCAACTATTAAACGGTAAATCGGTAAATCTCCCGTAAATTCATCATCGTTCGTTGAGCACAAAAGTATTCACAAATTAGAAAATTAATGCGGCGAAACTTATGACAATTGAAATGAATGGAATTGAGATTTTAGATAAGTATCCATCGTTTTGCCATCAATGACGATGAATGATAATAATCGAAATAGACGTGTGCAAATAATAATTAATCATTCATATGCGTATCGTTTACAGCACTTACAGCGAACAACGAACCTATAATATTTATTAATAAAAACCAATTTGGCCAATCGTTCGACCAACTTGAATAATAAATAAATAAAAAATAAATGAAATCATTTGAAATGCTTACCGTGTGATTTACAAATTTGTTGGGCTTTGTCATAACTTTCACCACGTGTCACATGAAATTCATAACAAGTACGTGAAAATGTTTGAAGAACTGTATCGGCATTTAGATTTGGTGATGCGCAACGTTCCGGTGAAAATTCTATGTACAAAAATTCAATAAAATAGATCAAACAACAACAATTAACGACATGAACGATAAACATTGAAACACGATCTAAATTGAAAATTAAATGCTAAGGAACCAAAGAAAAATTCTTTCAGTCACAGCTAGCACACGTACCGTCATTGGAAAAAACTTCAACTTCACACAGACTCAAACTACCTTCAACACCAACCAATTGAATGGCAACGAATTGTCCAATTAAAGGTCGTGCGCATGAAAATGTTTTTGTTGTTCCTTCGTCTATTGAATGAAAAAAAAGAAAAGAAAAAAAAATCCAAGAATAAAATCGACATTGAAATTGAATTCGTAAAATGCGTCCATTTTCGGATGAATGAAAACGAGAATATTGATTATCGTCTGGTTTTTTGTCATTTTTATGAATTATGTTCATCCAATGAACTTACCAACAGTTCCGGGATACCAAGCGCATAATGGATTCCGTTGCAAGTCATTGCTACTGTTACCAACGCGAATCTCTAAATCTTGTAATGGTGGAAATCCGCAACAGCCTCGCGTTGTGATTCGAACCACTCGGACAGCCATTGGTGCCAGCAAATCAACTTTCCACCAGGGTGATACTTCTTTTTGTGTTTCCGAACATTTTTGTTCGTCAGGATTTTCATTTCCTAATTTACCATCATTGGCCAATGCAGCCGGCCCACTTCGTGTTGATGATGATTGATTAACTGGTTTTCTGAAGGCAACATTCGTACCTGGATCGAATGAAAGCAATATGAATTTCAATTTTTTGATTTCTTTTTTTTTTTGATGCACAATATTGACGCATTGCGGTATCACTTCATATTCATACAAAATTGAGTGATATCATCACAATCACATTTCATATTTCAAATGGTTGTTAATTTTTAATCGCATCATTGTTACAAAAGATATTTAAAACTTTCATGCTATCGATACCTTTTGTTGGTATAGCCTAGATTTCCATGTTTATATTGAAACTGATTCTCACGCCAACCAATCTCAAATCACGGAAAAAACCAACTATGAATAATGATGAAGAAAGAAAGATGAAGAAGACAAGCGAAACAAAACAATATCAACACCGATTGTTTAGATGAGCGATATTCTTCCGTAAGATTATTTAATTATTGTTCGCATTTTCGTTTTTTTTTCTTTGTCTTCTTCTTCTTCTTTTATTTTCGTTGATTAATATGATTACATGAATAATATTAATTTTAATGTGAAGCGTGCATTGCTCACATTACGTTTGAGGAAAGAAAGAAAAACCGAAGACAAATCTCTTTCAACTCATTTGCTACCATTTTCAGTAGATTGCATTGATGAATGTTTCCCGTACAAGAAAAAATACATATTTAAAGAAAGAAAAAATCCGCAAATTCTTATATGAGCAACATTCGCACGAAATGAAGAGAAACTTGAAATCCGAATAATTTTTCAAAATAGAGAAAAAACAAAAACGAAAGAAAAAATGGTGAGAAAGTGAAGAGAAACTCGTTTCAGTCAACAAAGGTACACATGTTATTCAAAAATGCTACTGATTTTTTTTTTTTTTTTTGATAGATTTCCAAACAACAAAACTACTTCAATCCATCTTGTAAACCAAAAATGGACGATTTTTCAAGTGCCGGACCATCAATTTTAGAACCTCAAAAACCACTTTATCGATTTCATGAATTGCAAAATGTAAGTATCTTCCACTTGATTGGACTTTCACATGATTCATTGGATTACTTACCGCATAATGGTAGATCTTTTTCCCATCCACGAATTGGATCACATTTAGTGGTGTTTGGCCCAAATAATTCATATCCCGAATCACATTCATAGTGTGCCTCTGATATGCCTGAACTACCAGCTGAAATAGTCTTCACCTTTGCATTCAACGGCACGGCTGGTTGACCACAAACTGAAATTGGAAACCAAAAACATTCATCCGATTAGTGTTTTTCATGATAATGGAATAAAAAAAGAAGAAATAACAACAATCATAATATTAGAATCTAAACGGAGATAGTTTTCCAACAAAACGGAAATGTGGTAAAAGTTATGCAAATTCTTTTATTGAATCAAAAACATGAATGGATCGAATGAATAATAATGTCATTGAAAATAATATGTTTGTTTGCATCAATGAACGCAATGAAATGGTCTATAATCCAACCGGTATGCAAAAACCGATGCTAAAAAGAGAGCGAAAGAGAAACGTCAAAATTTCAATTTAATTTTTGACATTTTTCTTCCATTGTTGCATATAAACTACAATGAAAAGCTGATTTTGTGATAAAATGAATTGCTTCAATGACTTTTGAAAACAAAAGCAATCGAAGAAAAAAAACGATAATATTTTCAACGATAAGTAAACCGTTCCACGATGTTGCCGTGGACAACAAATTCAAAATATATTCACAACTTGAATAGGCTGTTAACCGAATCTCGAATTAATATACATATTATAATACGCTAGTCAAATGGACATTATTTTACATTTACATATCGCATAATAATAATAATAATCCATTCACTTTGTGCAACGATATCCATTTTTATCTTTTATGTGCCATTCATATTGAATGGATCCATGGTCCCACTTTCGCTCGAACTTATATTTATTGCTATTTTATTTAAGTATGATTATTATGATTTTGATTTGTTTGTTACGCTTCAATTTTGCAGGTTTCGTTCAGTTAGACGATAGACAGTTTGATCGTTCATTTGATTGGCGATTGATTGCAGACCTGTATGCTGTATAAATTTAATGAAACAATCGTTATTATGAGTCAATGATCCATGAGTCCATCCGATGAAAATTTCATATTCACTTAAAACACATTAGATCATTTTTGTCTTCTTAATTTGATGGGGAAAATGCGAGCTGAAAAAAAAGAAATTCTTGGGTAATCATCAACTATCAAAGACCAAAGTCTATGATTAACGCACTCATGCTTGGTTTCTCGAATCTATTGTCGAAAGTTTCCCATCGGCTTATTTTCACAATGCGCCTTCAAGCCTACCTTCATGTGTGCCTGGATTAATGTGTTGAAATTTCAATTTTGCTTAAGTAAAGCATCCATTTCATATATATAATTATTTTCGATTATAATGTATGTTAAATGTTTATGACTCTTCTTTTTGCCACCTTATGTTGAACATAGTCCCACGAGAAAAATAAAAAATGACTATAAAACGCTTTTTTATATGTATGTATTTTGATAATGATGAGAATAAATTGCCATACAAATGGAAAAATGATCATCAATTTGGGAGCCAAGAGGCCAATTGAATTGCAAATGCCGTTTTATTCATAATCATTTTTTAAATGCGAGACTTCACAAGACTTTATTTGGAGAAAGGGGATCTTGTAGCGTGTATTTAAAGAAGATTAGGCAAATTTTTGTGAAATAATAAATTCCTAATCTGTCAATTATTGGAATTTAAAGTTGAAAAAGTAGAAGCATTTGGATGGTTTTCGCCTTCACAGCTCTCGATGCAAAATTGATGCAAAGAAGTTCATAGTTTTCATGTTTGAAAATGTATGTAGCAACATTATTCAAATTTTATCTCTTAAACATTTTATTTCTTAAAGATTTTCAAGTATTTCTCAATTAAAAATAAAAATCCAAAACGAAAAGCGAAACAAACGCTTCAACAAACAAATTCAAACATTCAAACACTTGAAATCACCTTGGAGGTTGAGCGCGGCAAAAGAAAAAAATCGTAAATCCAATCTTATTAACTTTGCTTCGATTGTTGTTAGCGTATGAGCGTCTGAACTCTGCACTGGCTTTGGCTGACAAAGTCAGAGTCTTTAGTCGAAGTAATCGATGTAGAAAAAAGAGCAGTCTTGACTCTTCAGTCTTCATACGTATTACAGTTCAACGGAAGAAGGAAAAAAAAACTATTTTTTCATTGTGAAAAAAAAAAATCGAATATATCTCTGTGAATTGGCCACCAATGTTCCGCATTAAACAATAAGCAGAAAACTGGTAAATCAGTCTCAAGCATACAAATACAGACTGCTGAGACTGCACGAATATGGCAACAGATCAAGAGTTGGGAACAGATGAAAAGAGAGAAGAAGAAAAAAAAACACTGTGCATTTCAAGGTGTTCTCAATACACATGTATGAATACGCGCACGAAACCAATTTAATAAAAACAGTTGAATAAGAAATACAAATGCTTAGGAAAAAATTGTCTTTTTTATAAATTTTATTATTTGCCATCGAATTCGAAAAGATTAAGCGCCATCTTTCGTCACAGTAATTCTTTCGCTGCATATATATATATATGTATATGCCTATACGAGAATGCCTAAATTTACAGGATTTATTTTTTGAAAAACAGGATATTTACAGGAATGAAATTTTCTTCAAAATAAAACCGAAATGTCAAATGTTTCATGTATTTAAGTTGGTTTTACAAAATTCAAGGCAAAATGAGGGGTAACGACATAATCTCGCTCCATACAAATGACAGCAAAATTATGTCGCTATATTTTTGGCCAAATTGGAATTGAACCTCCGGACATAATGCAAAAAGAGCTAGAAAGACTGAATAAGGAATGTGAGTTATTAAAAGAACTTTTCGCGTGTTTTATGTAAGCACAATTAGTGAATTAACGAATTTTTTATCCACATAAACTCTGAGTTCCCGCTTTATTTTTAGTTCGGACCTAGATAAAGCCATTAACCATTACGAAACAAAGAAGCCAACCGATTTGGCAGCAAATCCACCAAAAAAACGAGCAGCAACAAACAAAAGAACAATTTCTTCTTTTTCCGAATTCAACACAACTGATGAAATATTTTCTGACTTAAACGCATCCGTTTCTAGAATAATCGCGGCAATTGATAAAAAAATTGATAAGTGAGTGGAAAAGATTTAAATAAACATAAATTATTTATATGTGAAATTAATTCCAATTATTTTGTTTCAGATCAGTATATGAAGATTATTCAAATTCCGTGGAAAAGAAGCTAAAGAATCTCAAGAAAATGTGTAAAAACATAAGCAAAGCTTTAGAAGAAATCGGGTAAATACTTTTGAGACATTCAAAGAGAGTTGCAAAACATCGTGTTCATATAATGATTATAAATTTTTTCAGGAAAACAATCAAGGACGCCATTGCGGAAAATGAAAAAATAAGAAAACTCAATGATAATATTCAACGCATACATCAAATGAATTTTGAATAGTAATTGCACGGCTCTTTTGTATGCCACCACTTTGGACTGTCACAATTTTTTTCAGCATCACCAATAAATAATTATTGCAGAAAAAGTGTCAATTTTGCTTTCATTGAATCAAGTGAACTAATTAATGGCACTGACTAACCAATTTCAATGATTTCAGTGACGCCTTTTTTCTCTCACTCTCTTTAAAAAGCAGTCTCTCTTTTTTCGTTCGAGTCCAATTAAATATTTTAATTTAAAAAAATCCACAATCATCGCTTCTTTGGACGATTGAGTCAAAGTCAATGTTTTACCAGTCAAGTGTACTCAATGGATAATTGCCATGAAAAGTTGATTTAAAAAGAGTGACTTTTAAAAGAAATTCCACATTCTACAAAGACTTTGATTAGTCATTTCACAAAATGAAATGCTCTTTAAAAATAAGTCCAAATATGGTGCTTAACAGTTAACAGTCAACAGCCACTCGTTGAATCATGTCATCAGAATGGAAATGACGGAATATTGCAAAACTGTTTGCGTATAGAACACACTGACTTGAGAATGGAAATGGCGGAGATAAGACGACTTCTTATTACCAAAAAAAAAAACGTCTCATAAATCAACGAATGTAGGACGCTTTTCTTTTTTATTTGAGAACTTCGCATTCAACCGTAATCCAGTTAAATTTGTCTCTTAAAAATGGACAAATATAAATTTAACTGTCCTACGGCGAAGGTAGCAAAACCTTGTTATGGCAACCATTCACGTATTGCGATAGACAATGTTTGAGTACCGAAAAATCAGGTGTTGAAAATTGCGTTGTTTTTTTCGTTGTTTTTTTTTGTTTCTTCAGATAAATCACAAAGCCTTGTGACATGTTTTACAGTTTTCTTGTGAAATTAAAGATACGTGAATCTGAGAAGAAATCGGCTGAATTCTCGCGGTCATGTTACATTCCAAACGGTTCTTGATTATCTTAACAAAAGTAACACGTATAATGCGTATAATGATTATGTTTTATTATCATAATTTTTTTTTCGGATCTCTGTATGCAAATCTCTGTAATAAGAAATTTAATTGGGGAAACAATGGTCGGATGTTGTAAGCAAACAGCTCGTTGATGTTTTCTTTTTGAACTATATGAATATTTGAATTGGATGCTGACCGATGTTAACATATTTTGTTATGGGATATAGACCAGCATGAATCTTACAATGATTACGGACAACGGTGCATTTCATTACAACACAGTACGCAGGTAACGGAATTTGAAATTCGATCGATATCACAATCACCAAATTGTCCAAAAATAATTCAGTCATCGAATTTCGAATTTTAAATTAATTGATAGATTTCTTATTGTGAGAAAAAAGACAAAAACAAACGAAATCAAATCGAATGCTTGCTGTTTAGGAATTTCCAAACATTCGTTTTTCAACCTTCAATTGCGGTAACATGCTGCGCAAACCATACGAGCTACGCATTTAAAGTGATAATAATTTGATCGGACGAAGCGTGAAATTTCTTCTTTTGTTTCTTTTTATTTCTTAAAAAAACGTCGTCGGTCGCATTGTCAATTGACCATTTGAAGTTCATAACTAAGCAAATTATTTGATGAGACGAATTGATTGCGCTTCTAAAAAAAAACCTGAGATCGCAAGAAAAAAAAATTATTATTGGCCCCGCATTTTTATGTCCCCGAAATGATGAAATAAATTGAAAATCCGAACGTAGTCACAAATAAATGCGCATAGACACGAAAAAAACAAAATGTCAACATAATTCAATTAAAAAAGCATCAGCAGTTCACTTTCGGGTATTCAACAGTTTCGCGATTTGCTATCTTTGTCGCCGTCATTCGTTGTCTTCTTCTTTTGATTACTCAATCGTTTAAAAATCAGGTGCACGAACTTTATGTAATAAAAATAATCGAATTAATTTGCGCGATGCCAGTTCATCGTTGTTGCCTGTTATTTTTTGTCTCTCTCTTTTGAGTCGACCACTTTTACTTGATTACATTCAACGGTTTCGGATCGTTTTTCTTTCGGTATCATTTGAGAATTAATTATGAATTATACCGAATGCGGCTAAATGCCGAAATAAAATCCGAAAATAGAGTACTTAAAGTTGCGAAAGGTAAGCATTGAAAATCCTTCTTCATTGATACCGGCTTTGGTCGAAATGAATGGATCTATGAGGCAACGCTTCTATTCCGAATGTGATTAATCTGTTTCATTGGCAAAGTAATTATTGCATTTTATATTGAAAACTTATATTTGGCTTCGGAGTTTTTGACGCTATAACCAGTTTGTTTTTTTGCTTTCATTTTCAAATTCAGATCATAATAATAATGAAAATTTAATATGTACAATTATTTGAAGCCAACAGCGATTTGGCATGCGTTACACGTTCCGTATACATATATGTAACATTGTTGTGTTGATCCGACTGCCAATTATTATTATGATTATAATTGCTCAGTGCCATTTCACTTCGATCGTAAAATGGCAAATGCAAGTGAATCAAATCGTTTTTGCTCAATAGTATTCATCATTATCGAACATCGGACTGGCAGACATTTTGTATGCAATTGCGGTCAAAGCAGTGAACGCAATATTTGAAATAGAAATTGATATGTAAATTGAGATGTTTACCTTGAAGCACATACAATTGACTGGCACCGCAATTAAAATGATTATGATAAAATACAAGATCAAATGACCGAACTGGGCAAAACAGAATAAAATCGACAAAATTATATAGAAAGAGCGACAGTACCATTTCGGTTAAACTGCCATTAGAGACACAAACATCAGTCATTATTCAGTTTGTAGCAAGTGATAAATATTTACATAAATCCAATTTGCACAGGTTCATTGCTTCAAATTAATGTCGATCTGATTTCATGTTGTTTTCGTGTGAATCCACTACACATCATCATAGCCGATATTCCGTTTGATAAATAACATTTAATAGTCACAAACGCATTAGTAAAACGTACTTAAATCATTCTATCCGACTTTAGACAGATTATTCTCTCTATTATTTTAAATATTATTTGCTTCATTTAAATTCGTTCAGTTTATTTCACACCAGTTTTGTTCAATTTTAATGAAATAATACGGAAGAAGAAGGAAAAAAAAGAAACAGAACAATTCTCATTTCGGCATCAATCATACCAACTGTTGATTGCCAATTGTTTGAGATTTCTTAAGAATCTGGAATGGCATCACGAATCTCATTTATCGTATGAAAAGAAGGAAAAAGAAACGGCGGAAAAAATCTCATTGAATAAATCATTTTATTGTAATAACAATCTACAATGCTGTAGAATTGGATCGGACCGAATTTTTTTCCCGACTTACCAAACTGTCGTGAAAAAATAATTTACAGACCGCACACACACACACACACACACACACACACACACACACACACACACACAACAAAGAAAAA
>GL501437.1:797341-812737 GCA_000149185.1 Mayetiola destructor
CCGTTACTTACCAAACTAGTCGTGAAAAATAAATTTACTAGACCGCACACACACACACACACACACACACACACACACACACACACACACAGAAAAAACAAGCAACCATAATAAATAGCAATGAACGGTCGGTGCGATGAAACAACAAAAAACTGGAGTATTATTTCATAAGTGAGCTCAATAAATGAGATTTTATATTTAGTACGCACTACTTCACGCTTCTGTTTTATGTGATGTTATTGTCAATTGGCTTGCGTACCCAGTGACGTTCACTCACCGATCCTGCCGATTGTTTCAAATCTTTTGCACAAAGCGATCGCAATAAATCATGTCGAAATCTTTGAATGTATCTTTACATCGTTTGGTAGCCATTGTGCGTTCGTTTGACGAATTCATTTTATTTATAGTATTTATTTGCTGACAAATTGTTCTTTTTATGCACATTGATTGAATGACAAGATGCTGAAATGGTACAGTGACCAAAATAATGATTAAAAATATCAATGGGCCTTTTAAATAAAGAACAGAAGCAAAAAAAAAAAAACAAAAATTGAAAACTATTTTTTGTGCATTTCCTTTTTTATTGTTGACGATGGGCGCATGTCACAAAATGGAATCAACTCAATGAACCATTTCATTGATTTCCACCGTTTGGCCAATCGAACAATAAAACTTTTGAGCAGGTTCAAACATTCATTTGAATGGAAAATGAGACCGAAGACGTTTCATGGACTAATTCGTGATACAGAGAAAGCATTTTTTCGGTTCAATTAACCGAATATTCCGTCTGTCGTCCATTCAAGATCCAACAAAAAATAAAATAAAATTCAGATCCAAAGCAATTGATGAGAAATGATCCCATTGTTCGCTATGAATGAAGACCTTCAGCAACGGGAGATTTTATTTTAATTTTTGTAAATCGAACAGAGTCTAAACAGAAGCAGCATCTGTGTGCAAAATTGTGTGAAAATAAATTTTAATTGCTAAATTGTTCGATTGGCTGGCTAACAAATGAATCTAAAACCTCACGAATTTCAAAGGTTTTTTTTTTATTCAAATACAAATCTTTTGCTTCTTCGTGTACAATTTATTTTGGGCAAATGGATCGGCTTTTCAATCCAAAATTAGTTCAACTGTTTGTTTTATGGTCGAGTGATTTGGGTTTGATTGATTGATTTATGGTTTCGGTGCAACAATAAAAATACAATAATCATTTGTGTGGGCCTTTTAATAATCTAAAGTAGATTGGCAGTGCTGGCATGATATCATTCTGTCAGAGCTCAAGGCACCGGATATATCGCGTCGTGTTAACCAGATTAACTACTATTAAATTCAAACGATTCAAATTTGTTAAAATTCATAACTTGATTGTTTCATGCCTCAACAAAAGTAATATATAGATATAAAATTATTGAGTTAATTCATTGGAGTTCTCAGTGCCTTCACCCAAATTCAGGCATAGCATTTGATTAATAAATCTCAACAATAATATTAAATTAAAAATTATAATTGCTCACGTTTGCAAAGAATTCAGTTAAACTGGGCAGGAATTTCAAAATAAAAACAATGCTTTGGATCGTTGAATGCAATCAATGGATATTTGTATTGCACGAACAATGCAAATTCAATGCGCAAAATGCAATTATTATTTCCATACTGATATTGATCATCACATCATCTTAATGAATTTCAGGCTGATTAAGCTATCAAGTGGAAAAATTGTCATCGATTTTCATAGTTTTTTTCTTAAATGACGTCACATAGCACAGCATCGGGTTGACGAGCGCCCAGCATGATCAACACTCGAAGAAAAAAAAAAATAAACAAAGCATATATCGTTTCCATTGAATACAAACCAATTGTATGGTTGGTATTGACCGATGCTCACGGGGAAGTTGCAACCATTCATTAACGTCAAAAGTCATTGGCGTCCGTCAATAATGTTTCAGTTGAAACCATTAGTCAAAACTATCTATTTGCATAGAACGCGAAGGCCAACAATCAATAATAATGTTACTCTTGTAATAAATTGTTAATATTCTTCAGCCACAGATACCAAACACTAAACTACCGATGTATGAACATTTTTTTTTATAACATTTCATATTCCAAATTCAACATCCAATAAACTGAAGATTAATTGAAGACCATTAATAGACCTCAAAAATATTCGAAAAGAAACAATGTACAATGTGAATGAAAAATGTAAACGGGCATCAATGACTTTACAAAAAAGCAATTTTGTATTCAATTGAAAATCGAACACATAATTTACAACCAAAAGATTCAACCAAAAATGACCGAAACAGCAACGCCAACAATTTTATTATCGCTGATAGAAACATAAATGGATGAATGAATGTATACCGAACTCATAGCTCATCGACGCTCGGCAATGTTTCTTTTTGCGGCTGAATTTCGAAAATATCTTAGGTTAAATGTTATCCATTCTTCATTCCTCATTAGTGGCCACATAATGGCTAATTACCCATTTACTTGTGTATCATTCGTTCATGTTTCATGTGTTTAGTTTTTCGAGGAGAAAATAGATTTTGAGACAACATAATAATCATTATGATGGTCTCTTGTCATTAATCATTAGCCAATCTATTCAACATTCCTCTGTTTTTAGTGTTTTAGTGCGTTTTATTACAAATGGTTTTTAAATCGATTTATTGAACTCAAAATTCAAAACGGAAAATTCCATTTAATTTGAATGAATAAAATTTGTATTTTAATTGTTGCAAAATCCATGTAGAAGTACTCTTCAGATAAAATACAATGTTGGTAAAAACGATCAGCCAGTTAAACTACTCCTATGCTAGTCACTCAGCAACTGCACACTTACTGTAGGTCAGGTGAAGAATTTTCAATTTATTGTTCATTTGGCTGCTTTGAATCGGTGTCTTCACTGACATGACGTCACGTCAGGCACAAAAATCAACATACAAATCCAAAAATTATTATAATTTCATGTCACGTCGCTGATATTTATTGATAAAATATGTTGGACAAACCCATAACGGTAAGCAACAAACTATTGAGCACAACTTATTGTATTACGATTCACACATTTGTGCTAATTTCGATCGAATAATTCTGTTTGTGGAAAATTCTTAATAAATAATAATCACCATATATGAGAAAAAAAGAAAGAAATAAAACGGTGCAAATGTTGACGGACTCTTGTTCTAAATTCCCGTAAAGTCAATAGCATTCAAGAAAAAAAAACTTGTCTGGATGGCTCCAGATCTAAAGTACTCGCTACTCCATTATTAGTTGAATGTGTTCAAATTATCTTCAAATTATGAATATAACTTATGATCATGATCATGATCATGATGATGATGATGAGGGAACGCTCAAATTTTAAATTCTCAATTTCTGAATTCCCGTTATTCTTTCACAAAAGAGAAAGATCTCAGATTGGCTGATAATAACAAAATGCTATTGGTTAATTTTGATGGTTCAATGAGTAATATTATTATTATTCGAGTGTTCGCAAAAAATTCAATTAGCATCGGTTGAGGTGAAAAATAAAAAAGAAAACAAAATAATTTTCAAACCGAATTCGAGGAAACAAATTAACATCTTTTAATCCAGTTAATGCATTCGAAAACTCAAAACGACAGAAAAAATACGTAACATCAAAACTGGTTTCAAATGTTGATCATGAATCGAACACTTGACATTTCGATTCAATCAAAAATTTAAGCATTTTGACACAAGCTGCGTCTTCAATTTTTCCCTTCTTTTTTTCTATTTTTTCATTGAATCATCAAATTGTAAAGTGCGTAACGCAAGCCAAAATGTTTGAATAAAATTCGTTTCGTTCTCAGCATGACGAATTTTAATATCCACAACTACGGTCCGATTGCGATCGGCATCACATGATCCCCTCAGCGAGAGAAGAAAAAAAGAAGAAGTTTAAAAAAGATTGAAGTTTTTCTTACAGCTTTCGTTCCCATCAATAAATCATCGATTCGTTTTTGTTTTCGGATAATTTTTTTTTTTGATGTATGTGCCGCCCAGCGTAATGGATAATCTATTCGATGAACATGATTGACCATAGCCCATAGCCCATAACGATCGAAAAGTTGACAATAATCGATCGTTTCGATACTCAATTTTTCACCAGAAAACTTTCACATTTTTTTTTTCGTCCATTAAACTAATACTCTTTGTCTGTATTCCATTCTATAATTTGACCTTTAATTTTTATTTCGCCGTAAAAAACATGTTGTCTGCGAACTCAGTCGAATGTCCGACGTCAATGCAAAAACGCACAAAATAAAAACTAAAGATTGAACAAAAGCTCGTACGGTGTTCAGTATTGGAAAGATGGTGAATCGTTGAAGGTTTTTTCGGATACGAACATAAACAATCACTTTATTTCAGAACTAAACTTTTACGGTTTCATCCAAGCCGAATAACAATAATAATCAGTAATCACAAGAGAGCTGTTCAGTCATGTGACACTTGTGAGGGGATTAATTCAGGGAATATATTATTCCATTCGTACAATGGCAGACTGAATGGCAATGAGTACTTATCCAAGCAAAAAGCGAAATTAGGAAATGGTCACATGCAAATACACACACACACACACACACACAAAATATCCATTCATTTTTTGGGAATAATTCTTCCATTTGTATGTTCCTCTGCAATTTCAAACTTTAAACAATTTTAATTGTCTTGATGTATGTTTAGATTATCCATTCATGACGTATCCAGCAAAAGTCTCTCGATACATGAACTGAATGACATAATTTTTGTTCATTTGCTTTCAATTCTCTTTGGTCATTTATTGAATATATTCAGAAAATTTGCATCAAAATGGCGTCCACTGACCAAGTAGTCAGTTTCTTCAAAATAAATGAGAATGAAATGCGAACAAATACACTAAGAAATTCAACACTAACGTCAAGTTTAAGAAACAAGAAGGCGGCACATTCGCAACTGTCAAAATGACCTTGGAAACGTTGGCTCTCTGCAAATCGTGTTTGATATTCATTATTCGATTGACAAACCATAGAAAATTTTAACCGAATCAAACTGTTGTTAGATTCCAATCAAAAGATTACACGCAATCAAATTCAATGAATTTTTATCTTATTTACAATCGAAAATTGTTAAATAAAGAGAAAAAGAAGAAGAAGAAAAAGAAGAAAAAATAACAAAACTCATTGTTGTTTTCTTGTAACATAATAATAAATAATCGAAACACGCAAGCCCTTTCCACACACAAATCCAATGCACACCATTTGCATGTAAAGATTTTATATTTTTAAGTAAAATTAGATACGATTGTATATCGCAATCATTTTCTACATCTTCTGGACAAGATGAACGTTCGTATATTCAGTATACTGTCTACAAGCTATAAGCGTTCTCATAGCCGGCAATTACTTACGAAATTAGGCATCAATTGAAATGGCAGAGCAAACCGCATAAATGCCAACGACTTGAATCAGACTCGACTGCGACTGGTAAAAAAGGTTCTTTGCATTCAATGCAAGCGCAATGGCAACGAAAATAAGAGAAGGGTTAAGTTGTCACTCAAATCGTTTTCATACAATGGAATCACCATAATTCGAAGGTAAGAGCATTTTGTCTCGTTCGGTTGTTGCTACAGTTGGTGAAAAGTCGCATTTTTCTATTCACGAAACACCAACTGTCATGCATTCAGATGAATACTTCTCGTCGACAATTTATTGAGCAAAAATGCACAAATCCAGAATACAGTATGCATATTGTAGCCACATTCTCACGACACAAAATCTCACCGGTGTGCCTTTTGTTCAAAATGATAATAACAAACTAAAAAAGTAACAACTTGGAAAAGATTCACAATGTTTTGTTTTGTTTCGTTTTGCTATTTTCATTCACCCAGTTAACATCTATTTTCATTGAGCCGATAAAAACTGCATTCCAGATAATATCACATTTTCATAAAAAAAATTTGATGTGCGTCTCTAAGTTCCTTTCTCATTGGGATCTTTATAAGAATTTTTCATTCACAGCGATCGACCTTTTCTGGTGTACGATTTTATAATTGAGCGCTCGATTCTTGCGCAGCATCTTTGTAGCAATCGTAATGAGTTCTGGCATTTGTGTAATGTTTTTGAAATCTGAATGCTGACTCGAAGCGATGATTATTCGAGATGTGGAAAAAAAAGAGTAGAAAATGATGAACGCAAACGTGAATGCCGTAAATATTAATATCAATTTAAAAATAATGGATTCGTCGCTGACTTGAATACCGAATACAATGATCCGAAAACAACAATGAACTGTACTGTACGTGTATCGATTGCTTCGAGCTACCCGAATGACTTGTATCATCAACAGACAATAATGAAAAAAAAAATGAAAAAAAAAATACAGAGCAAATCATGCCCAATGAAGAAATAATATTACAATTGCCATTGTTATTCTGAAAATATAAGTCAAATGAATCGACACATTCAAACCAAAAACTGAACCAAAATTTTCTCATGAGCTCATTTTCTCTCTCGTTTCATCTCATTTAATCCAGAGCTTTGTATGTGTGTTTGTTGTTTATGTTTTTGCATTTCATTTCATTCTTTTTTCATTCTAATTTCTAATAAAACAAAATAAATTTTGCATCAAATCGACCGAAGTGGATTTGGGTTTTGATTTGACTTGTCGTTGTTTGTATCGAACAATGAGTGCATAAAGTAAGTAACGATCACCGTGAACACTGAACACCATGATCGGGCATGAAAAATAATTCAATGGAAATTCAAATAGTTACAATCTACCGTTCTATACACACACACACACACACAAACGGAGAGCAATCATTTTGTAAATGTTATTTTTGCATTGAATTTCATTCGATTCAGGTTTAAAATAATGGCTGAGAGTCTGCATTCTATACATTACAAACTTCTGGTATTTGGTATGATTTTTGTTGTGAACGATTAATTGAACAGTTTTCAATGTGTGTTTTGGAAACCATAGCAAAAAAAGACATGTGCACCAAGCGAGAAGCTGCTCTTTGTTTTTGTATCATTTAGAAAATGAATTGCCCAAACGAAATACAGAAAAGAAAGAAACAAAAACCTTTTGGCTTCGATTGAAAATTTCTCATCTGCGCTCTTGTGTAAACATGTATGAGAAATACAAATATTCACTACTTTAAACATCATACTCCATACCATTCTCTACAAGTTCCAACAGTATATTTTTCTTTCATCGGCCGCACAGCGGTCTGTAGAAGATAAAACACGACTCAAAGTTCATTTCATATTTTTATTAACGATTAAACGCGATTGTTGAACAAAAACGAAAACCATGAAATCCACTGCACACACACACACACCTGGCCTATCTCATCAGACTCATGGCTCTCGGCTGTCGGCTCTCGGTACACCTAGTTCGTATTGTAATTTGCTTATTCAAACACTTTTTTATCTATTCGACTGAAGTGACTGATAATTTTCCATTTACCATTTTCAATAGATTAGTTGCGGTGAGCGCAGTGAGCATTCAACTTTTTCTCTTTTTAATCGCATATCGCATATGCACAACATTCACGGGCTTCAAGTACATATTCTTCAGCTCACTGACTTATTATTATTATTATTATTATCTCTTTGGTCGACGCAGTTGATTATTTTTTACTTTTTCATTCACCTACATTTGGTTAGTGCGCGTTTTTCGCTTTTTTTTCCTCTCAAAATAACAGTTGTTGTAGTAAATGGTTAATGCTAACTGCTGACGCTACATGTGCAGTATGTAACCAACGTTTTCGATCAAATGAAAACTTGAATTTCTTTCGCTTTTTAAAAAGTGCCGAAGATTTTTAGAGCCGGATTACTTGTTTATCGGTCTCTTTCTGTCTGTCTCTTTTTTCTGCTTTATGTATTATTTCTTTCTATTTACACTGATGCAAACATATGGCAATATATATTCATATAAAAAATTATTGCAACATATAAATGCATATCAATGCGTGCGTTGCACGATACAGTGTTTGTTGCAAAAGAAACAGGATTCGGTCACCTCATGATCATATTTCAACTGTTTTGAGCCAATGCGATGGCCAGACACATAATTACGAAGCGTAAACGAAAGTTGCAATGAAATATTCTTCGAGTTTCAATGGGTGAATGTCTGAAAGTGCAACATTTGGTGTTGTCGTTATTGTCGCCGAAAACGAATGAGGGGCACGGATCGCTGTTAAAGCCGTACAATATTCATATGCATATCGATTGAATGAAATTCGTTCACGAAATCGTGCATTCAGAATGTACAAACCGAATGTATCTTGGCCCGAGTGAAGCGGTTGCGAAATAGCATTTTTTTTTCTTTGCTGACTTTTGAGCTAAAGTTTTAACTTCGCTACAAAAATTCGTAACATTTGAATTGAAGAAGAGAAAGGAAGGATTGAATACTCCGAGAACTGAATAATGGATAATTCAAAGAAAAAATTCTTCTTACCTTGTGAATAAGTTTCCTGGATTTCATGCGCTAATACCAATAACAAGAGAATCGTCCAATTTTCTATTTTAAACATTTTATTCAAATTAAATGCATACAATCGACGCTTCGAACTCTGTATTGCATCTATCTGTCGATAATCCATTTTCGATTGTTTCATTTTTTGTTATTCGCTTTTGTTTGGTGTCTTTAACACGCGTCCTATATGCCCCGTAATAATCCCAAAGGCGGTTTTCACTGCAAATCGTTGTTTTCGTTGTTGTTGTTGTTGTTGTTATTGTTGTTTTTGATCTTAATCGCATTAAACGCGTACTACCAAACCACTGTACATCATAATTATTGAACAGATTGAATATTCATTTGGAATTGGCACCTTGTTCGTACAATCCAAAAACGGTGATCTTTTTTTATTTTCAAATTTAATTTTGATGTTACACCAGTGTATTCACTGTTTGATACCGTCTTTTGAGGCTTTTATTTTTATATCTGTTTTAAAACAATTTTTTGTCTATTCATTGGCAGTCAGAATAGCAATTCACTTGTATCATTACATTCTCATTACTTCAGACCGAACATTATATTATTGTAGATTTTTTTTTTTTTTTGAAACACATTTCTGTCGCACCATGCATTCACTTTTCATAAATATGACCGAAATATTTTTTTCAAATTTTATTTTTGTTTTTTTTTCTACTTTGGAATTTTCTCTTTCGGGCTTTAGGCAAACAAAAAATTCAGTAAAAAGTTGGTGTGCGCTTGCAAGTAATCAAGTTGAATTGTGGGTGTTGGTTATTGGTTATTTTACAACACATGTGCATATTAAGTGCTACTATTCACCGTCTAACGACATACACACTCAATTTCAAAATGTTGCTTCACTTTTGAAAATTCCGCAAACGGTTTTTATTCGCCCATTCTCCATGTTCCGCGTTTCACCTGAATTTCTGTGGAAAGAAAAATTAACTCATTTGAATGACCAGATGTTATACAGATTATTATTAGAAATGAATATTAGGCTTAAGTTTCTATTGAATTTATTCGCTTATTTTTGTAGATAATTTTCGATAGTTATTTATTATCAGAAGACAAACATTGATCCAACACCGTTAATAATTTCTATTCATGTTTGCGCCACAATGCAGATCGTGTCGGGTGCTTTTTGCAGCAAAAAAAAAATATTTGTCAGCATTTAAAGCGACATTTGATGCATTGATTCGCCTACATTTTGGTTGAATTGTTAATGGACGCGGCTTTCAACGTTTTTTTATTTGTTCATAAATTTTTCATCAACGATGATACATCGTTAATCAAGTGAAATGACCACATAAAATAAACTTTCTATTTTTATTTTTTTTCTAAATGTGTTGACCGTTCGATTGAACGGTTCGATTTGATTTGATGATGATTTGATGTGAAGAGAAAAAAGAAAAATAAGAGTTTTGTTTAATAAAACATTTTATATGTGAATATTTGAATGATTTCATTCGGTTTTTTAGTTTCCGGCACAAATGTGTTTGCTGTGATTGTTTATCTTGTGTGTACACGGTATCAAGAATGAAGAAAGCATTCACTCGGTGTGCACGTAAAAGGAGATTATTTTTTATCTTTTGAAAGCAAAGCCCTGAGTCATCGCAATCGAATGTTTAAGAATGAAATGTTTCAGAATAAAGTCCAAAGACGTGTGCCCAAACTATGGCTATGATCTGGCATCTCACAATAACACAACTATATATGGATTTAGTAGATGAACAGAACGATGTGTCTGACACATTTAAATTCATTCAAGATGGAAAATGGAATTAATTTCATCAAATGATTCTTGAGTTTTTGGGTCGCGCTTTCTTCTTTGCATTTGTTTCATTTTTATGAATAAATTCTTTCATTTCTGCGCCTTCGAACAATACATTTATTTGTTTTGTCAATCGAGTGTCGTAAACAGGCGTTCACAGTTTTGAACATCTTTTATTCGTTTGTGGTCTGTTCGGTGAACAGACACTCGAAAACATTTTATCTTTTATCGAGGCTTTCAACTAAACCACACTATGCCAGAATTACTCAATAAATATTCATATACAAACACAAAACATTTGAAAAAACATCTTATTTTTCAAGTTTTTCAACATCGATGCATTTAAAGTCCGGAATTGAAGACAATTTGCATATTATTTTAGTTTCGAGCACCAAAAACTGTTGTAATGAAAACTAAAAAAAAGAAAAAACTAAAACCAAAGACAAAAGCCATTTGCCCATGCGCTGGCATTTATTCCTATTCAGTGTCCGAATTTGACTGTGCATAATAATATTGTAAATTGACTACTGATCACATGGGCTTGCACATAATAGCCGAAACAAATTGAATATGTGTGGTTTTTTGGTTAAGAAAAAGGTTCACACAGCCGTCAGTAATAAAAGTATGTCAAATGCTATCGATTTGTTGATGTTACTGGAAAAGTAACAAATAACAGGTTTTAGCTTGATTGGTATCAAAAACTCGAAATAATAACAGAGATATTGGTTTTTAACTTAATGAACATTCAGATTTCACTAAAGAATACAAAACCAATAATAAAGCAGAAAAAAAAACAAACAAATTTGCATTGAAAAATGCGCTCAGCGTCATTTTGAATGGCAAACGGTGATATCACAATGATATAATACAACAAAAGCCAACAGTTGTTGGCTGCTGCATCATAATATGTTATTTGTTGGCACAAGAAAAAGAAATCGCCCACATTCATTGTACATATAAATGTTAAGTCCAATCAAGTCCAATAAACGCAAATGTCAACGTTCACATTATTGGAAAATTGGTTCGTTTGCTCCTTTTCCTTTTTTTTTCTCAATATTTTAATTTTAATCGACCGGTGTTTATCCGATTTGGTATTGTGAAATTCACCTTCAAAACAAAATAAGAATTAAATTCATGCACTGAACACAATTATGGCTATACACGATAATAAAATTTGTTTTTGTTTTTTTTGACTTCTCCTCTTTATTCGAACGATTCTCAACGGTTTTGATCACCTCGGCAAAAGCATGAACAATGTACACGGCATCACTTTCAAAATTTGTTCCGCACAATACACAACCGTTCGGTTTGGAATTCAAATGAAAACTGGTTAAAAGTATTTGGAAATGTTTTGAGCGACTGTCAGCCGTATTCGTGGTTGAAGCTGATGTTAACACACACACAGACGCACAGAGAGTCGCTCACTCGCTATTATGAAGTCACACAAAAGATCAGCACTGGTTATGTGATCATCAGTATTCGCTTAAGAGATACGTATTGTGTGACTAAAAACCTGGAATGATATGAAAAACATATTCCAATGGAAGTTTCGTGTTCTGTTTACGAGTCTATTATTGTTTCATGTATGATCAGAGGTAAAACTCCTTGATGTCGGCAACCGTATCATTTTCAAATGTTTGTGCTCAAAATATTTAAAATAAAATTGATATACTCACTACAGGAGATGGAACTAATTCCTTCGCTCTAGTCAATATAATTTCAGTTAGGCAGTTTGAAGTGTTTTCCGCAATGGAATTCTACCCCTTCTCCAATTCCGGATAGCTTCTTTCTTTTTTGCCTTAAGTTCCAAATATTTCTGATACCATTCATCATGTGCCCGTATCTCATTTTCACTTTTATCTAGAATGTATTGTAATATAAAATTATTTCTCTAATGTTCCTTCCATAAAATCAGATAAATTGAGCATTGAAAACAAACCTACGAAATATATGCGAAATGCATTACAAATCTGTTCCAAATTGTCTCTGTATTTATTTTTCATTTTCACATACAACAAATGCTCCTCATCAATCCAACCACCTGTGTGCCCATTATGTTCCTTCAAAAATCTATCAAAACGGCGAACATCATCTGAATCATTTTTCTCAATTGGAGCTGAAACGGCTCGTCGTATCGTTGATTGTGCACTGAATTTTTTTGCCAAATTTGTGATGGCCGACGAATTTTGTATTAAATCCAAATTATGCATCAACGGTAAAACATCACTCTCAGTGTTGCAATATTCCAATTTTAATTGCTTTAATTGCTGTTGATTTTTAACCGCTAAATTTTTAAGGCGTTGATCGATATTTTCAATACTTTCACGATATTGTTTCGTGTTAAATTTACATAAACCGTTTTTGTTCAACATTTCATTGCGAAAATCTTTAATCAAATCCCGAACATGAATTGCATCGTATTTAAGTTTGTCTGTAAAGGCAGCAATGTTTAGTTCGTGCTCAATTTTCATACAGTCCAATGAATCCAGTTCGGCTGACTCTGTTGCTGTTTGGGTGACTGGCTTCAATGTCACCTGTGTTGCTTCCAAATACTTTTGTTGAGATTTTAATTTAATTAATTCACTCAACAAATTTGTAGCACTAATTTTCTTTTCCGATTTCTGCATTATGAAATTGATGGAATATGACTGTGAAAGAACATTGGACAATATCTTTTGGTTGCATTACGTTGCTATGGACGCTAAATGGTTGCTAACAGCAACATTCTTGCTGTCGAAATTATACCAGCCTATCTCCACTTGGAAGCTCCATCCAACTCTCGGTTGAAACTATCGAAAACAGTTCAACACATCAAGCTGCACGTGGATTGACCGCATTTTTCCATATGTAGCTACACAGGCTGTGGCTAAATTTCTTTTTGTATTTATTTGTGAATGAAATTATGTTCACTTTGAATCAGTTACAAATCGTTCATTCTTCGACTTTTTTTAAAAAATGAAAATTACTTTTTTATAAAAATTTGAATGATTTCGATTATTCTTTTCTTTGTTAGTAGTTCAGGGGTTTAAGCACCTTTTAGGGCGCAACTGTGATAAAAGAGAAAGGAAAAAGACGACACGTTTGAAGGTGGAACATTTCAATTGAAACTATTTTTAGATTCGACTGAACCAATATAACAATCGTTGGTCGACATTCGATTGAAATGGATACATCAAAGCTGTCTGTGATATGAATATTTCAATACGAAGTACGAAGTACGAAGCATACTGTCAAAAATAGATATTTTTTTAATACAATGGATATCGATTGATTTCGAACATGAGCCGATTTTCTTAATGAAAATTCACTTTTAAACGGTCACGCATTTTCCACTTGACCGATAAACTCCATAAAATCGAGACTAAAATTAGAGCTTAGGTTCAAACTTGCTTCGAAATTAATATAACGAGGCGCCTCATTCCAATGAACCCGGCCACGAAATGAATGTTAACTTGATTTTTTATTCGATTGCCAGATAAAAGACGCAATTCCTGAAATACATAATAATATGCCCCTCGAAAGTGGTTCAAATCGTAAGCAGTCCATAAACAGCCTCCTACAATTCCGATTATGCCAATGCAGAAATGTCCAACTAAACAACTGTTTTAAAGGCAAAAATTTGCGAAATATCCTTAAAATTAGGTTCACCGACACCAAAACACAGGCCTAAAACGAAAAATTGAAATAATAAAAAGAAAAAATATTGCAAAATATGACTCGACGGAGTTCGTTGCCATTTTGCATGAGTGTTTCCAAAAGGTAATTTACGTGCAAATTCGGTTTTCGAATTCTTTTTCAAATATTATTTGAAAATGGTTTTTAATGGTAAAAAGCATACGATGATTTCGCTATCAGAACAAATTCAAATTGGATATATGCGGAAAATATCGAGATTATTAGCATAATACATACACTCCTAGAATTCAACAATCGGCATCGTAAATGGTGAATACACATTTTTTATGGTTTATTCGCTGTTTTGTTGTTGTGTTGTTGTTGTTAGATTTAAAGGCAAAATTCAGGAATCATTGCAACTTTTCCCAAATGGACTATATGATTTTATCTTCAAATGAGTTTATATTTGAGAATGGATGCTTGGATTTGCGTATAGCTCGTAGTGAACATCGAAAACCGAAGATAAAATCCCGTTCGTATCGGATTTTAGTGAAATAAGGGAACGTCAATCCAGTATTACCTTTTGAATTGAGTCTACTCAATCTGTTTCGTGCAGTTAAAAGTTAAAATTTTTGAAAGAAAAAAAAAATGTCTCCGAACAAAATGCCTTCTGATAATGGTCCGTATCTTGAAGTCTTGAAAAAATGCAAACAAAACAAATTGTAATAAAATTAACTTTGGTATTGAATCGATGATCAAATAATGAGCCCAAAATCAAAATCCTTCCAGAAATAATGTTGACATTTGGATGAAATCCCGAACCATGAGCCCCGAATACAAAGCAACAATGCTTCGCCATTGGATGATTTGTATCCACATGTAGCAACGATTCGCATTGTAACCGGTTTATTCGACTTTAATCATTACTTTTACGTTATAGTCTTTTACTCAATCAGGCAATTTAAGATGGGACATTTTTATTGTTGAAAACAGTATCACTAACTGCTTCATTAGTATGTTATCTACCTGATTGGCCTTAGGCTATTAACATTGTTTTCATTGCTGCTCTATTGTTGTTCTGATACAATTACTATTTTCCATTTAATTTTAATTTTATCTGGTTCGGATGTTGAAATTGTCCTTTGACGTCGCATGTTTCCAACTCGCCAAAGTCAAGTGGTTCGGGAATGTTTTTGCTGAAAGTGTTTGACGTCACCGAATGTGTATTACTTTAAGAAAAGGAATCGAATGGACAAAACTTTAAAATCGGTTTCGCAACAAATATCAAATGTATTTATGCGACGATGTCAATTCAACAAAAGTTATTGAGCACGTTGATTGAATGACCGAATCGCATTTCAATTCCTTTCTCACCACTGGTGAGTCACCAGACTGAATCAAGGTTTTCATTTGAAATTCTTCGTTCGATTGTTTTCATTCATTAAACTAATCGAAATGAAGAGATGGCAAACGAATCATGAAAATTATCAGCTATTTTCAGTGTGCGACGAATAATAAAT
>GL501437.1:825422-917226 GCA_000149185.1 Mayetiola destructor
TACATCGCATTATCATCGTGGTGTAATGAATACCACATGGAAAATGAATCCATCAGACCATTTGATTTGAATGACCAGTTTTCTTCTTATGTCTAGAGTTGATACGGATGCCACCATATTAACAACAATGCCAACTAAACTGTTAATACTTAAGCTAACGACACTCAATTGACATGATGAAATTGAAAAGCATGGATGCAATTTATGAAGCGATTGAAGACGATTTTCAATGCAAAGTTTTTCACTTCGATTACTTTACAAAAAATCAAATGGTAATCGGTCTAGATTCGTTCTTAAATGTGTGAAAGGTTCTGATGTGGATGGGATTTTAGGTGATTACTATACAAAGATATTCTACTTGTCTGCATAATTACAATGGTTGGTAGCCAGTCGATGGATCCATTAAAATATTATCGATTAATTCTCCGGAAAAAGCTTCATTTTATTGATTTTTTTTTGTCGGAAACAAATTCGAATAGAAATTTTACAATTATTTATTTATTTATTACATAGAAATTTATTATTATTATATACAATTTTCCCTCAATATTTTTTTTGTTCATTTTATGCTGAATGCAAATCTGAATATCCGTTTAATTGTAATTTTTTATTTAAATAAATGTTATTTATCTATAGATTCCATTTTTTTTTTGTTAAAATATTTATGAACGATGAACGACAAACATTGTTACGCTAAAAATGTGCTCATGAACTGTTGCCTTACACAATGAATTCAATGAATTAATTAATTATCTCGATCAATTTCGGTTTTCATAATTTATTCTTTTATTATCATCATTTTTCATCGATGGCGTTAATTGAGTTTCATTGATTTTTGGCTTCGATGTTGAGTCGATGGAGCTCGTGCAATTGATAACACTCAATTCAGTGCTACATGCAATTGCAATTGGCCTGGAAATAGAAACAGATATAGAAAACAAACAGAATTGGAATCGGAAATGTAAGAACAGACTTTATGCCCTTTTTTTGATTTGGAACGCTTATTACACATGAAAAACAAAATGAAATTTTTATTTGTCGGAAGAAAAACTATTTTGCATACACATAATAGCAAAAATGGATTTGCCAATTCAAGTGAAAGCCAATTTTGTTTGAAGATGAAAAAAAAACACAAATGTTTCTTCAATTTTTCGATTTTTTAATATTTTCGCTCACATTTTGGAATTTGGAAAATGTTGTTTGTTTTAACAAAAGTCGAATAATAATACTGTTTAGTTTTTAATCAATAGATTTCCTTCATCATTAATAATAATCATAATTTATTTAAATTAACTATGAAAAAAAAAATTGCCATCAAATTATCATAATTTTTGTTAAAATGTCGAATTTGTCGAATGATAAATTAAATATCAGTTTGATGAGTCTGTGAATAACCTTTGTGTTTGCGATCGATGTACACCGGATCCGTTGATTTTAACACCATTGCCTGCCATAACAGTGGTACTTGGTCCTGCAACAGTTCCATTGCTCATACGTCTCGATGATTTATGGATTCGTTTGAAACATCGAAATAAATTTAGAAATGCTTTCCGAAATCCACGATTCATAAAACAATAGGTAATCGGGTTGCAGCAACTGGATGAATAGGCCAATAGTTGAAAATAAGTTATTGTATAGCCAAAAGTTTGATAAACCCATTGTGGATTGAATAATGTTATTGTATTTATGGTGTACAATGGTGTCCAACATATAAAAAATTCCAATACAACAACGAATAACATTTGAATGACGCGTCGCTTATTTTGAAGACTTTTTTCGGCATTTGTCCTGAAAATGAAACACACACACATACACAAACAAAAGAAAAATGATTTTTTCTGTGAATTTGGGTCAAGATTCAATGGTTTTAACTCATACTGAATAATATTAATAAATTAATCAAGATATTGAATAAACATGAACTGGGTTTGGTTTCTTCGAACTGTAAATTGGTAATGGACATACGTGGCACACAATGTATTATCCAAACTACAATAATAAAAAAACAAATAGAGGCCACCAAGGTGTATTTTCATCATTTTTTTTTCTTTATTCCATTTCTTTTCCCATTTCTTCTATTTTTATATCGAGGCTCACGATCAATTACAGAATTTGCCCTTCGCCTTTTTTCTGTCGTATTATAATAGCGTTCTGTTTTGAAATTCTGATTGTAATTATGCTTGTTGAGTGACAAGCTCGTTGAATCCTCTTTTGTGCATTAGGTGCAGAGTTAATTCATTGGAATTAGAATATGCGTTCGACATTGCGTCAGGTCTTCGAGCGTTGGTGGTGAGTGTCGAGTAATTGAGTTCATTTTTGAAATTGATATTCACATTTGCTTGAGCTACGTATAGTTGGATTTAATGGAATAACTGGATTAAAACATGTCATAATAATTGGATGAATATTCATTTATAACAACATTCGGTTGCTGATATTGATTGAATTCCATCTCATTCACGTCATGCATGCAATGTCAATGCTCATGCCGAATAGACTACCCAAACCATCGTGTTTGCGAGAAGATGTGAAATGCCCATACCAATACACCGATCCGATACGATATTCTGGCATTATGCAATTTTTTGCGTTGGTCGTTTATGCAAATTGAAATGGAAGGATATCGGTTATGTGGGCTTAACTTCGGAACGTTAAGCTTATCAGATCCTAAAGTGCAAACTATGTGAATCGATGAAAATCATCCGAAATTAGGTCTTGGAAATTCTCTAATTATATGCAGCTCTATTACCACTCACAATCACCCATCACCACACCATTTTCCAGCCAAATCGAAGAGTTTTTGTGAAAAACAAGAAAATACTTGCGACAAAATAAACTGAAATGGCCACAAATTTTACGCAAATACATACTTCGTTACGAACATTAGTCTATTAAATGATTCAAGAACTTTTTCAATTTTCAGACCAAGCATATTAACACCTGAAATACCGTGTATGCATTCGTCTCATAAATTCTCGAACTTTTGTTGAATTTTTTCTTTTCGCCCGTCAACTGTTCAATGTTCACTGAACAATGGCACGAGCACAGTAATATTTTTCGAAAATAAAATGAGATGCAGGCATTTTAAGTGTTCCGTAGCAAATATAATTAACATGCTTAATGTGAGCACATTTAAATTACATTCACTTTGAAATGAACATTGGTTGCAATTGAAAATGTCGCAGTGTTAATTAGATTTCGGATTTCCTTTCTATCAAAAAATCTTCTTTTCCTCGAAACGTTTAACATGGATGCTGTTCGAAGTGTGCTGATTTTGTCGGGAATTTTAAGAAACTGTCAATCATTTGATTTTGAAATTCCGCAGCCGGTCAAATTATCCTATCAGATGGCAATGATATCCTGCGTATTCAATTAATCAAATGTGATTTGGCGGAGAAAGTAGCGGATCTTTTCGGTTGATGTTTGTCTAACTCTTTGATTCCAATGTGAATGGTGAATATTATTATCCTATTCATTTGACTTTATCGCAACCATTGCCATAGACTCATTATTGTTATTATACAATTCATGAAAGGTATAATCGTTCTGAAGAACAGAACAAACAACAAAAGGACAAATGATGGACTTTACAAAGTGGTATTTACTGTGGCCATTCAAGCGAAATTAATTTACTTTGAATGTAAATCATTTGTGATCCTCTTTTTGAAGAAATTGAAGCAACGGAAAACAAGTAAATGGGCCAATAATGCTACTCGCTCAAGACATTTAAGCTTCATTACTTGACGTTACATTTTTTGTAGCAAACGAATCCTTTGAAATTTCAAAAGATACATTCCTAGTTGTGGATTGTGGGTGGATTTATTTTAAAATTGATATGACAAATTCATCTTTCAAAAAGATTTTCTTAATATGAGAGGAAAAAAAAAATGAAAATCGAAAAGTATTCGAAAAGCGGAAATGAAACGAATAGATTCTTGAGCATTGTTCTGGTTTTTTTCTCGTTTTTCTACGAATTTCCGGCACAAAAATGCTTCCCGGAAATGAAATCATAAATTTTTTTGATGGTTTTCTGCAGAAAATTACTCAGTTTTTTTTTCTTTTTGGAAACTTTCATGAAAAGAATAAACGGGCAGATGACACAGGAAGATGAGAAGAATATTATTAATATCATTATTAAATTTACCTCCGTAAGCCGGGACTGTGCTTCTTTGCCGATGTTACCACCATGGATGAATCATGTGAACAATGGCTGCTTCGTACTTGATTCCATGGAATATTCTCGCGTGATTGATGATGGCAGCTCATTGGACATCTTGTACATGGTGTTCCATTCGAGTTCAGGTACACTTCCATTAAATTGTTTGCTGCACGCACAAACGTACCAAAAAAAAAAATGGAAAATATAAATTACAAATTTTCACCTTGCAAGTGTAAGGTCTGTGGTTACATAATAGTTTGCGGGTCTCAAAAACAAATGACTTGTTCAAATTCATTATCATATGTTGCAATTTTGTTAAATATTATGTTATTTCAGGCTGTAAAATGTGAAACGATGTGGTTTGCGGTTTTTTAAATTTCTTCCTTTGCCTGAATTTTTTATTAATTGGAAAACATAGGAGCAACGAACCATTTATCAAAAAGCTTAATTACACAACAAGTATTCATTTTGCTATTTTATCGAAATGAATTATTTATTCATGCAAAAAATGTGTATATACAGTGTCATACGTTGATGCCGTAGCCCTTACAGTTGAAAAATTGCTATCGATTTGGCAAGAACTTTCGTAGAAATGAATGTTATTTGGAAACGTAAAATTCGGAAACGTACCACGAACGACAGCATCATTAAAAAATATAATATGCCGGTGGGTTTTAATTAAATTCTGATGAGGAAATTGATAAATTGTTCCTTAACCAATTTGTGATGGTTTGCTTGATATACAATTGACTGAATTTCTCGCTATTTAAACTATCATTTGCTAAAATTTTACTATTTATAAAATGATTTCATTGGCAAAACAATTTAAAATTGTTTAATAAATAAGCGCTTACATGATTGTGCTGAATCAAATGTTTGATTCTTTTTGAACGCCGTTTCGGTGCGCATTCCAATCCAAAGAGAGCGTGTTATCAATGAATATGCTGCTCCAAGTATTATCAACGGTACAACTAATAAAATTCCATCGAGAAATAAATTGTATGCACGTTCATAGTGACCCGAATTTTCTGGCCAATCTTCACGGCACTTATGATGACCTATATGTCGTTTTCAACACACAAAATAAAAAAAAATGAATATTTTCGAGATTTTCAATGATGACGATGATGATAAATGTGAAGAAAAAAAAAACCGGAAAAGTTCCTAATCACAATGATTTGTGCTGCAAAAAATGATTGGGATATTTATATTTACCTTGACTAGTCGGAATAAGACGACTGAGGACAGCAATTGGTGACATAAATATCAAGCTACCGCACCATATTAATGCGATTAATTTGTATGCATGGCTCAAGGTTTGCCAACGTCGACTTTTTAACGGATGAACAATTGCATAATATCGTTCACATGATATTGCAACCAGGGTCCATGCTGACACCGTCACCGAAGAAGCTATTACGAAAAATATTCAATGTAACATTAAATACACATTTTAATTGCGAAACCAATTAAGAAAACAATTTCCTTAACAAGGAGTTCATTTATTAATCATGGAAATCAGTTCAGGACATTCATCAAATAAATTTGTACCAAGTAATGAACAATGTGCTTGAGTTGTCCATCTTTTAATAATTGATTTATCCATCGTTGTAAGAAACACTTTGAAATTAATTAAGTTTGTTTTATCGCATGAAATGGGATTTGTAACGCAGTTCACTATGTCGGTAATAATATCAATCCGATCGCACCATTCAAATAATAATAATAATAATTTGTGAAACAAAGATTATTATGAATATCCATTCCATTCGCAATAGTTGGTTCTTTCGCAATCAATGGAAAAAATATGTCGAATTATAATCACTGTTGAGTGCATTTGAGGTTTTGTTCATAGAAACTTCTTAATTCCTGAGTTTGCACTCGAGTCTTGAGTAACTCTTGCATCTTGCAGGCAAATGTTCAATATTTGTCTCTCTTATTAAATGGGTCAACAATGAATTAACGTCTAATACGCAGTGAATGGTTTTGATTTATTGTTTTCGAAGATTCAGTTCTTTTGGATATCCATGGACCAACTATTTTCTCCTTTGTTATCATCAATAACAAGTGGATGGTACTCGAGTGAAGTGCCGATGGAACAAACTTTTCTGTTAAGCATTCCGAATGTTGAACGACATCAAATTTGATTTTTCTTTTGATATATTAATATTTTCCAAGAATGGAAAACATCGAAAGGGGGAGAAACCGCACAACCACATTGGATGTAGAATAAAATCTATTTTCAAATAAAAGTTACTATATGGGAACTTATTTTGATGCATCTACGATCTACGACTCCATCACAATTTCATCTGAGCTGAAATGATTCAAAGAAAAAAAAAGAAAAAAATCCTTTGCTTCATGGAAAAAAGACAAATTACAATAAAAAATGTCAATCGTTCTTGAGTGTCGTTTCAATTTCATCAAATATGCCATTCGCTATGATTGTCGTTAAACGACATACGATGCGTACCCAGGACTTAGTGCGCATGAGGCGACATAGATGAATTGTTGTTCCTTTCGGAAATATGCTGCCAACCGAATTGCAATTAATATATACATTGATTGTTGGAGCAAACAAAAATTAATCACCTCATCATTTCTGACAAAATCTCATGAATAAAATGAGATTCAATTTGGGTTTTCGAATGACATTATACATGAAATTATGCATAAGTCATTTTGATTGATTTTTTCCTCTCTCACACACACACACACACACACTTTGGTGTCACACACTCTGTCTAAATGCCATGATTCAATGAATGGAATTTGTGTTTTTGTTTCAGCACATTGATGGTTTATATTCGATATATGACAATCGATGACAATTCCGAACATGTTGTAAACACGTGTTATGACTTAAAAATGAAGGTTTATGTGTCGAGCAAAAACTAAATGAAGGCGAAGGCCACGTGTTTCACATAACCAACACAATAATCTTTCAAATTTTGTTTTCTTGTAACGAATAAGACAAATGGAGGAAAGAAAATGCGATTGTTTTCGAATTCAATTTAGACAAAGAGTCGAATTTTATTCGTACTTTAATGCTAACGCTTTGTTTTGTGATTTGTGTTTATTCAAGCCGTTGAAGTGACGACAAGAATAACAAAATGTTCTTATGGAACGTTCATAAGCTTTTGCTATTCTTTTGAGTCACACTCACCCAGTGTAAAAAAAAGTGCCTCGCTGGCAAATGCTAGAGGTCTCCGTTTGAAAAAAAAAGAAAGACAAACGAACAAAATCAATTTGAGGAGCCACGACAAAAGTGAAAAATTCTTTTTGTTGCCGTTAATAGTATCAAATTTTTAATGAATTCGCTCGAATAAGAAAATAAGTACCGGGAAATCTCCGACAAAACACATTAGACTTTTAGAGACAAAAAATAAGAAGCCTTTTTCTTTTGGGAAATTGATTCAGTCAAAAAGATTATTGCTTAGCACACGACACTTCGTTTCAGTGCTAACAATCGGGTTCATGCCTGGCAAATGGCAATTTTTCTTTAATGAACAAAAAGTTTTTGGCAAAATTTCAAAACCTTTTTTTGCGCATCAAGTATTTAATTATTATTAATGAAGTTAAAAAATGTATGGACTTGAGGAAATAAAAGGAATCATAGCAAAGATAACCGGGACAGATGTTGTTACAGTTTTTCTAGTTTGCTATGTATCGGGCATATACTGAGAGGTAATAATACTCGTATTACATGCGTAGCTGTCTTTTTAAAATTAAATTTCTCGAAATTCAGAGATAAAAAGCAGCTCCTGAAGCGGGTTCGTTTGTTCATTTAGACCGTTTTCCATATCATGAAAACGCTAACGAAGCACTCGCAACGCCATCGCGGTCAAAATTATAATAATTGGTTTTCGTATTTCGTTTTCTTGGTTCGTATGTCATAACCATTCACAATAATATTCCTCTGATCGCTGAGATAAGAACGGCAAAACATGATGATACTTAAGCGCTTGTTTTCTCGTTCATTGTTCACTCGTTTTGAAATGTATCATTTTATGATATGTATAATGTATATTGTGTTTTGAATTGCTGACTGAGTCACACACATTTTCAGCTTTAATTTCACGGTCTCAAGATGTTTTTGTTGCTTTATTGATCTTCTTCTTTCAAACTTAATTAAATTTGTTGTCATGTGATTAATTCTGTTTCAGATGCCATAATTTTAATACAAATATTGCCGGTAGCAAGTGTAGCAGAAATTGGCATTCATAAATATAATGATTTGTATTATTTTTTTTTTTTTTTTGTAATATTATTTTCAATTCGCGTCGGACATTTTGAGGATTGTTAATCTTTGTTATAAGAATTATGATCGAATAAAAAGCATATATTTCTATTGGCACGTTTCCCTCCCCCTGATAACCGTTAGCTGGTTAGCCACAACAAATCGACAATGAAATAAGGAACATCTGTCTTCAAATCAAATCTTTATGATGCTCACATTTTGAACTAATAAATCAAATGTTCATCCAAAGGATAAATAATGAATCAAAAAAGAAAAAACGAAGAAAAAACGAAACCTATCATGGCCTAAAATGTATGCCTCTCGAAATTTACGATACTTTGAAAAACCAAAAATTGCTCATAAAAAAATTTAAATTGTTTTGCTCTCAAAAATCCTTCAAATACATGTGGAGTGAAAAATTCTTTGCGATTACCGATTGGCATAGAAAAATTTATTCAATCTCATTTCCTCTTCATTCAAGCGAACAAAAAAAAAAAAAAATGAAAATCATTCGCTTATGATATGAAGATAAGTAATAAACTCTCTTTTGGGCAAATCGTTTATGTTGAGCTTCATTTTATGAAATGTGGATGGCGTATCGTATCGTATATGATTATTATGAAAAATGTCTTTTTTCTTTTCCTGTCGCCTGAGAATTGTGATGAAATTTAAAAGATAACATCCTTTATGGAAACAAACAGCTTATAATGCATAATCGGAACAGGCTCATAAAATTCAGACACACTTTGCGGCCGTTAAATGAATTCATCGACTTGATCATGTTTCGAAGGGGGGGGGGGGGGGGAAAGCGGAAAAATCGAATGAAATAAATTTCTTCTTCAAAATGGTTTGATGCCTTCCAGACCAAACAACCAAACAAATAACAATTTATTCCGAATATCGACTGAATGATTCCCGAACCATTTCATTATGTTGATCAACTCTGCGTATACCGTGTTCCATTACAATTTTAGCTAATAAATTAGTCCTGGAATGGTGAAGAGGTTTTTGTGCTTGGCACAGTTATATACATATGTAATTCATTGTTCATCGAATACCATAAAAATGTTGATTTGATAAAGCCACTTTCGATGCGTACCACACATTCGGATGGATTTGAATGCTTAACAGTTCCATTATGTAACATTATCTTGAGTAAAGAAAATTAGAATGCCGAATGCTCAATATAAACAATGCCAAGTAATTTTTTTATTTTTTTTTTCTCAAAACCATCTCCAGATGAGCATGGCATAGTACAATATATGTATATTGTACATAACATCTACGCATTTATAGTAAAATGACATAGACCAACAATTACATCGAATAAAAGCCAGATCAGATCTTTTGTTCTGTACAACATAACGTACGATATCAGAATGATTTCTTTTGATACATTAAAATATGAATGATTGTCTCACATTCAGCTATACAGCTACTATTATTGTGGGTCTGAATTCTGAATGGTTTCCATGAATGAATGTGGAAACATTTCACTAGGTTAAATTATTATTATACAAACATACAATATATTAGATGTAAGTTAATTTTGTTGTGCAAATAAATAGGTGAGCATGTTTCATGATTGACGGCCACTTTAGTTTTTCGGGCATTGAATGAAAGTTAGACGGAATAATAAGCTCGTTGATTGAACAGTTTTGTGTATTGTGGTTTTTTTTCTGTAGCATTTGTTAATGTGATTGGATGTGTGCGTTGCGTTGTTGGTATTCCTACCGGAATTGATTTGATCTTTCATGTTGAATTGGGAAGAATGAAAAATTCCAGTTTCGAACAACTTTAGAGTTGTTTTCTTCTTATCTTTCTCCCCTAAAATTGTTGTTTTATTCTCGAAATTCGAAACTCAAGTTTTGTTCTTCCATTGTTTTCTTTTGACTTTTCTCCCCTATTTCGGATTTTCTTGTCGTCGAATTTTAGAAAGTCACGATTACTGTATTGCGTGTATTTTTTTTTAAGGAAGAAAGAAAAAAAAGGAATTTTGAACGAAATCTTCAACAAAAAAGAGCTGAAAACACGAATCCACACAAAAGGACTGAAAACACGAATGTATTTATGTTCGTTTCCTTTATTTGGCTGATTCTGAAAAATTTGAGGTTACATACGCTGTGTATCCAGAGGAAAAAACATTGTTAATGTAAACAAATGAATGATTATGAAATTCTCATAAAATAATACAAAAGTTCTTTGAATACCATAAAAGGGAAGTATTGAGAAACTGAAGGAATGCCAATAAAACTGAAAACAGCATTTATTTATGACCGTTAAGTATGGCAATGAAATATCAACACCCATTCACCAAAATTCATGAACGTACTGTACATTCAGTATATTGGCCATTGGTCATGTGCTGCGTTTTATAGCTATACACATTAAATATTACTCTTTCATTCCCACATTTTTCATGCCCATAATCCTTAACAATGTTCCTGAAAGCGATGTGGCAATTATTATTATGATTCAACAATATTATGATATAGATTTATGGTTGTCGTCATGTACGACAAGTCCTAAGATTTTCCCCGATTCGAAAAAAATTTAGTTCAGTCAGCGGCAGTCACAATCCGAATTCGCTTTCGATTATTCATAGCGGGATCATTTGTTTGTTGTTGTTCCCAGCATAATTAATTAATTATGATAAGCCAATTGGATTTGGCAGTAAAATATTTCACAACGATTATTATTATTCCTTATTCCCCCCGCATTTCAGCCATCAAAAACCCATGATGATTAACGATGAATGTAAAATTGTTTTGTCATTGCATTAAATGAATACAATATCATGTATTTTATGTATTAATTATCCGTTGTTTGTAGTTGTGTTTGTGATGTATTAACACTTTGAACCCTATAGAAAATTGGGTACCCAAAAAAACATAAACAATAAACAATTCTAATCGACATTGTTGTTCGAGAACATCTGGATGCGATGGAAGTTTTGATATTGGATTCATACCGTAAATTTGTTTAATTTCGATAGATTTATTGACAAACATTGCTCGAAGGGATTGCAAATCAACAATGTACCAAATCAAACTATTTCTGTCCCCTTTGATTGAAAAAAGCTTAAAAAAAATGAGATTAATTAAATGGACTCACCTTGTAAATATGGCAAAAATTTGCACATTATTTCACCAAACACAAAATCACGCAACAATGTACCAACTAATGTGAATGGCATACATAATACACCAAGTAATATATCCGAAACGGCCAAATTTAATAGAAATACATTTGTTATGGTGCGCATTCGACGATTTTGTACTAATGTTAAAATGACCAATGCATTTCCTGTAATTGCTAATAATAAAATCGTTGCATATAATGGAATTTGAACACTACCACTGGCAAACCAATCAGTCCACGATGACATTGCTGCAGCCGAATGTGCTGATGACATGGTCGTTGATATTATACTAAATGGGGTCGTTGCTAAAGTTGTTGATAAAATTTTCGTTGTCGCTAAATGCGTATATAGTCCGGGCACAACGGACGATTGATCACGATATGGTTGAACACTACTTGAATTGTATGAAACACTTGTTTCATTCCAATATGTTGTGAATGATGTTGATGTTGATGTTGATGTTGATGTTTCCATTGTTTGATTCGTAGCCATCATTTTATCGCTGTTCGATTTATTTGTATGATAAAATTCAACAGCAAAAATTTTTGCGGATGAATTTTGTTGAAAATTGATTTTGTGTGCGATTTTCAAACAACCCGAACATTTATTTTTCATCTAACAAAGCATACGCCATCCATGACACACAAATGAAAAATGCCAATTCAGTCGATTCCAATGAAATGCTGAAATGAGAAATTTATGACAATTAATTAAACTCCGAAATTCAATGTGATTAAAGTTTTGGAGAATTGAGAATTAAGCGTGTTGATGGAACGTAGAGTGAGAGAATTGAACAGTTTTATATGACAACGATGGATGGATCGAAACTATATAAGCAGCTAATATTATTGTAACTGCTGAAGGCAAAGACCTTTCTTTCTTTCAATAATAACAATAATAATAATAATAATGATAATCCAATGCGAAAATACAACGTTGCGATTCAAGATTCCAAAATTACATGGTGCAACAACAAACTACAAAATGATCGGATTTCAATCTAACAATTCACGTTCATTGTCGCCTTACATCGACAATGGGTGTCAAACTGTCGTTCCGTTTTGTATCGTTTCTATTCAAACATAAATGGAACATGATTTGGCGTGATATCCTTCGGATCCACACTCTCGATACAGCCAAAAGTAGTAATTTGAATAAATTATAGTGATTTGCTTGAATATGGATTTTATATTTTGATCAAATGCAACGATGCAAAACAACGAATGAAAAGCTTTTTTGCATTGCTTATCAATTAGATTCTCGATTTTCATAAAATGCTTGACTTTGCACTTCGTATTGGAAATGATAATGTTTGCCATTTGAAGTTTGAAAATCAAATTAAAACGCAATGGATCTTAAATTTCTTAACACTAATTTCAGTTTCATTCTGTTCCTCTTTCGTTGACCTCATAATAATAATAATAATTTGTGTGTCGCCCATCGAATTGCAAAAATTACTGCTGTAACACTATGGAATGCTTAACATCAATACTGTCATATAAATATGAATCCACTGTACAACAGAAAAGAAAAATGCACGAATTTGTCAACGTTGAACTTGTCAAATGACATTGTAACAAACTATAATTTATGGATATCGATATCGAGCTAGAATGTTCTCTTCGGACATTGTAATCATTGCTTGTGGCATCACATCAGTTACTCACTCAAAAATATTGAATTGTTTTTTTTTGTCATCGAATTTCGTCAACTGAATGCCCTATCCATTATCCATATGCCCTCGAATTCTTTCTTACCCGTTCCATGTTAGAATTTCAATGAAACTGAGTTTCAGCTTCTTTTTTTTTCTCAATGAATCTGAAAATAGCCAACGATAAAATTAACAATGCTTTAGCATACAACATAACTGCATTTCAGTTCCAGATCATAAATTGAAATGGAGCAATTTTCTGTTGTATATTTGCCGGGCGGAGAGTTGGCAACTGGCAAACCGAAGGAAAAAATTCTATTGCTGATGCATTTTGTACATTGTACATTACTTAAGTCTTTTATGTGCGAACAGCAAAAATTGACGTTGCGAATCATTGACAATAAATTTAAAATTTTCTTGCTTTTTTTCTGTTTGCTTCATTTTCTCGATGGCACAAATGCCATTGGAACGTTTTTCTATTGGCTTCAAAGAGTTTCTTTTTTTTGTGTCGGAAACTCGACTTGTTATCAATATGATTTTCCCTTTTGTGTCGTTGAAGAGCGTCAGTCATTTTTGAATAAACAGTCGAATGCCATTCGTTCGATGATAAAATGTACAGATGGAAAATGAAAGCTTTGTCACCTAGAAAATAATTCCAGTAAAATTGTTCTTTTCATTTGTCATTCTCTGGATCGTAATTCTATTTTCAGCTTCCGTTCAATTTGAAAAAAACCTTATATTGAGTGAAAAACTTTTGTTTCCATTTAACGGTAATTTAAAATCGAACCCCAACCAAATGATACAACGGTGACGGCGTGAATTGAATTTGTAATGAAAGGTTTATTTTGTGTATGCGTGTGTATGTGTATGAAGGAACTATTGGTATATTGGCACCGTTGCGATATGATCCTACGCATAATAAAAATAATAATGATGACTGAAACATGATTTGATTCTTCTGTTACGGAAACTTTGCTATCAATGTTGAATGAATGTGCGGGCGGAAAGCTTTTAAGGAAAACAATAGAATTGAAATGAATCGCTATGACATTGATTCGTTCAACATTCCGATACTGAAGCGGCAAAATTCGAAATACAACGTCACAAATGGAACACGTTCGAATCTCGAAAGCGTTTTTTTTCATTCCAAATCGGTATTCACATTGAATGCAATCGATATTATTGCATCATTCATAGAAATCAACAATCGATTTTTGATTTTATCTTTTTCTACGAATTTCCCATCGTTTTTCATTGCTGTTATATGTACAATTGTTATGAAGCGAATAAAATGTTAACTAGATATATTCTATTCTATTCGGATATCAAACATATTATACAAACATGAATCGTTAGCATTAGACAAAAGGGCGAAAAGAATGTGGGAATGGGGTCAATCTAACATCTTATCTATGCAATTAGTTTTAATTTAGTTTTGTTATGAAAACATATTGTGATAATAATCCAAAGAAATGAGTGAAGAAAATCCGTTCAATCGATGCATTCCATCGCATGGTTGTCCACATTCTTGATGAAATATATACTTAAATCGGTCGATCGTTTATCTAGCTCAACGCCAAATACAATTCAATGCTATTGCACATTATTATATTTTTTTTATCATATTTTCTTGTGCATTGCAATGTGTGTCGCTTCTGACTAAAACTTTGGTTTTGGTTTGAGTAATCTGCAGCACTACTTTGTTACGTGACCAAATATCTAAAATCCCATTCATTTTTTTTCCATCGTTCGGAAAAAATAGTTTTTATTTTTTATTTTTTCAAGCGATGGAAAAAGGAGCGTCAAAAAAAAATGGTTTCTCGAAAACTTTTCATGTTATTGTCCATTTTGCCATTCTTTTTCCTTCTTTTTATTGCAACATTAACTTAAATGGCATCGAAACGAGAAAAAATTGTAAAAATATTAACTTCTGTACAGTGTACAGCGTACAGTTTCAAGTGTTAACACAATGTAATCAGTGAATGTTAATACATCTTCATCTCCCAGCGCTGAGCTGCAATTGAATGTTAAACAAAGTTTTAAATTGGAACATTTTCAGCGAAAGAATTAAACTTTTTGCCATAGTAAATTTATTCGAGTTCATCTTATCAATGATAACGCGAATTGCTGAACACAAACCTGTAGAACATCGGAAAAAGAACAAGTAGAAGGAGAAACAAAAAACGGGAATATTATATCCATTTGCATGATAAAGCAGTTATATTTCACCTTCCAAACAAATAACACACTAACACACAAAAAAAAGTAACAACACTCCATTAAATGAATAGCCGGACAAAATGCATTCATTGTAATCCACCACAAGCGACTCAATCCAAAAACAAAAATATTGTTTTTCATGTTTGTTTTCGTTTTTGTTTTCGTTTCTGTTGACAAAAATGGCAAACTTTTTTTTTTCATGCGCTGCTGAATTCGCAGCGATTTGTTGAATTTTCTTGGCAATGCCATTTTGTTCTAGTGTTGAAAGTCATATCGAGTTTTTATATTCGCCCAGGTCAGTAACGATACGAGAAGAAAAAAATTGTGTCACAGCACATTTTTTCTCGATCAACTTTTGAGTCGAGAGTTGAGATAACAATTGCTGAACGAGCGAACGATTGATATTATAAACTTGTTGCCCAGGTGCATGGTGTATGTGTCATGCTTTTTGTTGGATATCATTTTGAGTGGCATTCCATTGCCATCGAATGAAACTAATCACATGATTGAAATGTAATGGTTTTGTGTGTAAAATTGAATGCCAAACTGGATCTAGTGGAAAGAGGAGAGAGCGAGAAGAAATTGGTTTGCGCATTTGGCAATCAAACAATAAAACTGTCATGTGCTTGGCGCTTGGCTACTATTGGTATTTGAACAACGTAAAATGAATGGGTCCATTCAACTTAAAACTTATAGTGTTATTCGATATCAGTTGGTAAGTCACGACCATTTCAACACTTAAATTTATCATTTCGTTTTGTTTTTCATTTTCGCTTTCGTCATTCAACAAATCTTCGTGTATTTTTTGCACTCGAAATCCATATACGTTTCGGATTCACATAGTATTCGACTTTTTTGCCCTTTTTTCCCCACTATTCGCAGCAATCGTATTTCATTTCTAATAAATTTTATGTGATTCGCACTCTCAGCTTATACCAGAAATATGAAGAAATGTCGCATTGGAATGAAATATCAAACTCATGAAATGTACAAACCATCGGATCATAGTGTTCAAATGGAAATAAAACTGAATAAACTTTTTTAATCAATTTTTCTGAAGAAAAAAAAAACGCGCGCGTTATGAAATGATAACATCATTCAATGAGTAAAATAAAATAAAAAATCCCGAAGAAGAGTCATTTACATCTTCGACGGACTGTAATCCCTGGTGGGTGAAGTCAGCAATATTTCTTTCCTTATGATGAATCAAAATTTAATAAATGGAGAAAAAAAAAACTTGATTAAAAAGGGAACAGAACAAAATTACGGAGAAAAAAATTACCATTCAAATTATGCTAAAAGTTTTAAATGCACTGCAAATACTGTCATTCATATTTTATTATTTGATGGGCTTAGGTTCGACAATGATAATAGCCAAACGCGTGTTTTTGATCCAAGTGTAAATTTAGTTAATTTTCAATGAAACCAACGGTTTTAGTCAATTTTTTTTTCTCAGCAAACGGCACAAAGTTCATGTTTTCCAAACCATGAATGACCAAAAACGAGCATAAAGCTGTGAACCGGAAGGAAAAATGGCTTTCAAATGACATTTTAAATGATAACGACTCCAAAATGAACTCACCGAAGTATGAAACGCCTTTTTACATTTAAAAATAGACAAACAAAAAACGCGTGTTGTCTTTTATTATATTGTATTAAAACTAACTACCAAAAAAAAAAAGAAAATGTTGTAGCCGTAGTGGTCTAACGCAGTCACACAGACTCATATTCATAGTGTTGTATCGATTTGGTTCACAGCACATCAAAACCATAAAGTGATATGCGCACAGCTGTTTACTGTGTACAACATTATTATGACAACGAGTCGATAAAATTTAGATACTCATTTCATTTTTATTCCAACGTGGCACTTATTGTCTGCAAAGCGAATGCGTGTTGTTATTTTCTTACTGAATAAATGGAATCAGATGAAAAAAATGACGCAATTTGATTTGCCCATCGGGAAAAGTTTTATTGTTAAGCGTTGAGCATCAAACATCGTACAGAAAATTATATGAATGAACAAAAAGAAGAAGAAACAGTTGAATGAAGGTATTGAGCATAGATGCTGTTTTCTATAATAACAATCAATTGAATAAATGAACTCAAAGACTCTGATCACGTTCAGCTACAGCAAACGTTTTGCAACTTTCGACCAATTTTTCCTCTTTTGTTTCTTCATTAACCGATAAAAACGAGCCAAAAGGTAAAAAAAAAAATAAATGATAAAAAAGAATTGGTTGGTTTTTATTGTTGTAAGATTAATTGTGGCTCTCATTTTATTGTCGTCTGTCATTCGCAGACAATTTAATAACGAAAATCATACAACTTTAACGCCGCAGTTTTTGATAGGCGCGATGCGTAAATATGCACAACATAAAATGAGACAAATCTTGAATAATAAAATTAGATTGTGGGATGCGCATGTTTCCTGGAATACAGAATGTTGAAAATAAACGGAAAATGAAAATAAGAATTGCATCGAATTGCAGATGGTAGACGAAACAATTTTTGATTAAAATGAACCAGACGTCACATGGGTCGATGTTTTTGTGAGCCGAAGCATGTCTAAGTGCCGAGCATTGTTATTCAACGAATAGCGTGTCATATGAATCGAATGGTTTCTGTTTGGTTCAATGGCATCATTGTCTTTCCACGTTTCCATTGACTTAATGCATTTGCATGAATAAATTTCTATTCATTAGCATCATTCAATTTGATTGAAATGTTTTGTATATCTATTACTGGCCATATTTAGCATCATGACAACTGTCCATCCAATAAGCGCAAGAAACAAAAGCAACCAAATCTCAAATCAATGAACTAAACAATTTTGCGTTATAATTTAAGTTTAATTCATTGGTGTGAGAGAAATTGAGTGTCTACAAATTATTATCGATGTTTACAGTTTCCATTCAATTCACAAATAACAAATGTTCAAAATTCATTCCAGACATTTTGGCATTTGCACACGAAAAATCGTTTAACAAAGAAAATGCAAATTCAAGGCTGCTTTTACCGTTGCCATTTTGCTTCTTTTTTTTAATTCATGTTCATTATTCATTATGTATTTTCCATCTGTTTTTCCCCCTTTTTCTATGCTTTTGCCAAATTAACGGTTATCAATTAATTCACCAGAATCACATTTCGCTCATTATGGTCCATCTACACAATGTGATCCATTCCTAGTCTATGGTCTACGAGTCACGGTTTCGGCATGTTCTTTCTGAATGAAACGAAATAACATTTTGGTAAAATGAATTCGTTAAATGAGTACATAGGATGAAATAAAATCCATTCAAATTTACACAAAACAAACGGTGAATCATTTTCAAGTACAAAAGCCCATTAGGAGTTCGTGACTGTATTTTTGAATGAAATGTATTCAATGGTTGTAGCCTCAGAATTCCATAATATGAAAAAGGGATTGTTATGTACGTGAACATTTCATTTAATGGGACAGGAATGAGGAGATAAAGTCAGTAGCTTTTTGAAGCTTAACATTATTCCATTCACATAATTCGGGATGTTTGGTACACTTTTAATGAAGACTTAAAACATATGGGTTATATAAATTCAATCAAACTACGATATAATTTATCATCAAATTTACTGAAAATTCGAAACATGGCGTATGCACTGTGCACTAATCCTTAAATATTGGCTTCTTAATTCATTGTGATCAAATGTCGACAGGCAAAATAGAGCTCAATTATTATTATTATTATTCATTCCGTATCTCATGAATTTAGTCGCATTTTGGTATCGGCATCATTGATTAATGAAAAGCTTCACTTTTTGAATAATGATGCAGGAAATCGAAATAAGGAAAATGACAATATTTACCGTTGCACAACATCGCGCACCGTTGCTCATGTGACATCCGAAACAACAATTATCAAATAATTTAATTTATGATTTGCTGAATTCCATGTATAATAATGAATGTACCCGTATCAACTGATCCAACAGCCCATGAAAAAAACGGATAAATTTTACTTAATTTAAATGAAATTCCAAAACATTTGAATCTGATATTGAAATGCTGATATTATTCGTGATATATTATTTTGTGCTCACTACACATCAAACTGAATAATTGGATTGATGTCAATTTTTGAAAAACAATGGCTTTGTTCAATTCATTTCGAGTTCTATTTATTTGATTCGAAAATTCGATTTTATGAAAATTGTCAATATTGATATCGACGGTAATAATTTTTATGTGATACTGGCATCATTAGCATTATATTTGGAGTTATTGATTTTATGAATCCTTGCTATGATCCAATCAGGTCATGTTAAAATATTTACTGTTTGTTCTTCAAATTAATTAATAGATTTGGAGATAAAAAAAAAAGCTTTGTTTCAAATTTTTTTTTGATGTTTTTTGCAATTCACCCACAGGTGCGGATCAGAAGCATCAATTAAATTTACCTTTTACACAAATTTCGTTTCCAAAACGATTATTTAAAACGAGCTCCTCCCTTTTTTTTTTGGAAAATAGCTCGCTCTTTGGTGGAATAGACAGTTTGTAATCAGAAATGTTGAATAGCAAAAATGCGCAAAGTATGTCGGACGTGGGTTAATGTTCGTTAGTCTTTTATCAAAAAGTGGACGTTCGATTCAACGTAGATTTGTTATGTTTGATTCGAACCCCTCAACACTAATGAAACGGAAATTGAGTCCGAAAAAGAAAGAAAAACGGACATTGGCTGTGCACATGGATACTGAAAACCGAAGGGTTTCAACACATTTCAACATATAACATTCTATTGTTGCTGGAGCATAATGGGTTCAATGTTGTCAATTTTTATTTATTAATCTGAAGGCAATGTTCGCTTTGCATCCGAAAAATATGCTGGGCCTCATAAGTGGCACATGTTTATTGTTTATATTTTGTATCCACTTAATAAATCAAATTCCATTGAGATTTCGAGAGACCATCGCTGTGAACTCAAGCACATGGTCAATATTGTAAACAAGTTTGTTTAACATTAAACAACTCAAATTTGCTCAAATCGAAATTTGTCCAAAAGCATGTCTGAACATAAATCAGTGTCCTTCTTCCAATGTCGTTTTGAAACTACCCTTTGAAAATCACTTTAATGGTTTATGGTTGAATATGATACGACAAAATATCACTGCTAGCAGTTCGAAGATAACAATTTTACGGTTGACGGATATGAACGAATATACATTTTATGCCAAATGAGAACGGGTGTGGAGTTAAGTTCTGATTTTCGTGCCCACAGAGAACACACACACACACACACACACATATGTATGACAGCATTTTGGTTTTGCTTTTAATTCAAACAATTTTATTGCCACTGAACGCTGCAACTGTTTGCAGTTTTAACTTGAAGCCATTTTTTGATGTTTTTATTTATTATTTCCGTTTAATTTGAATCTGATGTTGTGGTCATGGTGAAGAACATTCGAACAGTTTTTGGTTCAGAAATGTTATTGTTAATTTATCTCACAGTTGTCACTATAACTTTTGGGGCCATCAAAAAAGTTATTAAGGCACATCTGTGCATTTGGTTGTCCTTTGCCGGCAAGAATATGATAAACTGAACAAATATTTTCACTCTCTTTACTTTATTGTGCTGGTAGCAGAGTGAATTTAATAAAGTTTAGTGCGAAAGATGAAAATTGACGGAGCCAATAAATATTGGCCATATCGGTTAAAAGCGTTAGTCACTTCTGTTGACCATTTTCGCACTCTGGACAATGGACATAAGCAAATGTTCGCTTGCAATGTAAGTGGCAATCGATTGGTTAGCATCACGCTCTGTTGTTGGTCAGATAGACAGCCACCGGCATGGTTGCCAACCACTAATTGATTAGTTTTTGTTGGAAATATTTGATGGAAGCTGACAGGCCTCTTTTCAGAGGTATGGAAATAAATTGACTGTACTGTTAGAACTATCCGAAGAAACAGTCACTCAACATTGAGTTGAAAGCTTTAACGTACCTAGTTGAAAACTCACGCCCATTGAATTATTTTACAGTTTTGGATTTCTGTTATCACTGCCATTAACCATTAACACAAAATATTTAGTTTCATTTTCTGTCCCGGAAAGCCAGTTGAATTTCATTTTCACAAAATTGTTGTCCCATATTCTGTGCTAACGCCCCATCAAAACATTTTTTCATTACATTTTGTGTAAGTCAAATGAGTTGCTTATTAGAGTTTTATTTAGCCTTGCATGAACATTTGTACATGTTTTTTTTGCATTTCACAAGTGATTCAGTAGGGCTGCTTAAGTTTATCCCATGTAATTTAGTGGATGTTTTTAACTCTGTAATCTGATCATGTTTGTTAAGTTGCGGTTCTGATGGAATGCGAAATTACGGATGCATAAGAAAAGTTAAACCTCTCGTCAGAGTTCGTTTTACATTGCATAGCAAAATAGAGGGCTCATGCATGTCGGGCAGAAAATTAACTGAAGCCGTACTAAAGATAATGAATCTTTTCGGTGTTCAGCTTCATTTCCAGGCTTTAAGGTATATAACTGCCATGAGTCGAAAAGCAGAGAAATACTTCATACCACATACTTTATCATTTCAAACCAGCAGCCAGTAGTTCCGGGAATCTGATGAGCTCACAAAATCCTGCCTTCCAATGGTTTCAATCTACTGTGTTATGATTATTATTATTAGTTATTTTGGTGACACATTTTTGTGGTAAGTCTCGGCCTACCGTGAAATATTGAATTGAAGGACATTTCGTGCTCATAAAATGACCAACCGAAAAATGGTATTGTATTCGTTTTACTGGCACATACACACACACACTCACATAAGACTTTGGTTATCATTTTATTCAATTGTTCGGTTCTACTCAGTTGTAATGGAGCTTCCAGACCATTTCATTTTCAAGCCACAACCGATTTGCACACGTTGACGGTTGACCATCTACAATGTTCAAATGAAATATGCTTCGAAAAATGGCGCATGATGTTTAGTATGAATTGAATCCAATGAGAGCAATTCTATATTCTTTCAGAATCGTTCATTGTTTAATTTTCATGTACAATCATGATCGTTGGCAATTGTTATTGTATGGCTAACGGATGAGCTGGCCAACATCTCAGTCACGTAATCAAATTACGTGTCCATTATTCTATGAAATTGAGTATGAATTCGGAAACGGTGTGAAAAAGGGAGAAAGAAACGCTTATCGCAACAAATCAAACAAATGTCTAGCAGCATTGTTGACGGCTTTTATTGCATTCAATGCGTTAAATGGCAAGTGGTTTTATTTCAAATAAAGCATTCATTCAACAGTCAACAATGCGATATTATCAAATGTAATGAACCATGCACCATGCAATGCATGTAATTTTCACCTTGTCACACAATTACCTTTCATACGAATGGTCCAATTTCCAGTGCAAATTATTTCGTTTAATTGATTTGCAAAATTAATTACAGAAATTATATATTTAAAATTGTTAATGGGCTGAATGAAATTTTAATTATTTAAATACAATTGAATTTTCATTGAAAACAATTAAATCAGATTACAAAGCTTAGCAATGTGCAAACAGAATTTCCGACGGAAGCTTTTCGCCAACACCAACATCGAATTGTCGAAAAACTTAAATGAAATGTTTTACTCATCAAAAATTATGCCAAAATTGAAATTATGATTGGAATATGTGTTATCGTCAGCCATAATATGTACAATACAATATTCCATTGGGAAATCAATATTGAACTGAACCAAAATTTTATGACTTCAATTCCAAATTTGTTTTCGAAACGGGAGACAGAATTTGTAACACATAAAACCATTATATTTGCATAGTCATTTCCTCGAATTTCATAATGATTGATTGAAATTTTCCATTTAGTTCTGCCAAAAATAATGCAGAAATTTTTATCCATAGGTTTTTTCTAGGGGCATCCATCTTCACGGATGCGAATACGAATGTTTGCAAATGCCACAAATGCTCTGCAAATGGCCAAAATGTTTTGCAGATGTAACAAATATCTATGAATAATTTCTGATACTTTGACAGTTTTAATTGACAGCTCAAGTTTTATAGATGATATGATTCCATCATTATGAATTTGGAATAAGAAAATTCTGATTTCGTTCTTGGCGTAATTATTTTTTTTTTTTTTTCTTTTTTTGTTTAAAAGAATAATAATGATTGGAAACGATAATGCGTTTTTTATTTGATAAAAATTCATATTTGAAAAAAATCGTAGCCGATAAGATTTCTGAAATAACGGAATATGTGATAATATATGGAAGCTCTGTAATCATGATTTCGTGCAAAGAATGATTCGGCCAATATTCAGTGGAATGTTTTCGCCTAAATAAAATTTTAATTTTTCAATAATATTGTATTTTATTTGTCAAAATTATCATACGAATAGTTGCAAATGTTTACAAACAGCCACAAATGCCCATGAATATTTACAAATACTTTGGGATTTGCAAATGGATGGATGCCCCTAGGGTCTTTCCACGTACACTTAAAAGCAATAAAGGCCATCATAGAAAAATTAAAGGAAAAAAAAACAAAGAGCGCTCAAATATTGGTAGATATTGAAAGGTATTGAAATCATCTCTTGAATGAAATCTGAACTGACTTTGAGATCAAAATAAATGTCATTTTGTCGATTGCAGTTGTTTGACCCCAAAATACGAAACGAAAATCAAATTAAAGTTAAGGATGTATTCAATTTCTATGGAATACGATTCCATGTCATGGATAAGTTTTCGAATCAATAAATTGACATTGTGTAGATGGAGAGGAAATGGATTCATTTACTTTCGATAATCGATAAATTAATTGTTCATTTGATTTGGAATAGCAACTCAGTGTGGTGCTAATGGCTGGTGATGAGCGATAATAGGGAAAATCAAACAAGGACTCCTGTGGTGCATTTTTTTTTTCAGCGAATGGTTCTTGATTTCCTACGAGCCACAAATCACCGCCATTATTCAATCAACAAATGAATGAAGTTCAGAGGGTAAAATACAAAATCACGAAAGTGAATTGGCCCGATAAAACACAAATCATTTCAGCAACATTAAATAATAATAATAATTGGATTTGTTAATCTGTTGGATTTTTGGACATATAGCCGCGTTTTGTAATTAACCACTCGACTCGAAGTTTGATTGCCGATATTTGACAAACATCATTCGGTTAATTTGCCATGAACATAAACATTGTGAAGTATTTCGTGGATAATTTATAATGCCAAACATCGTTTCCACTCACATTTTATGTTCCGGAAAAACAAAGCAAATGCTAATACGAATAGTTGCATGCCAAAGCTTTTGGATTTTTTTTTTTTTGGTAAACCATCACAAAACTGATGTTCTCGATTATTATTTGTCGTTTGTTGAAATATTAATATTTTATGGCTGGCAATGTTTGGCAACCAATGCTGCCTCTAGTATTCGCACGACACATAGTCCACAAATTCGAAATTATTATTCATTGAACTTTGAATCATAATAATCCACAGCACACTGTTCAATCCGCTTATATGTATGTATTTGTGTAAACTATGAATGGATTGCGCTTGTTGCTGCCAGCATATCGAACACTGAACATATTAATTCGGCTTATATTTCAGCATTGAATGAAAGCTGATTGATATGCATGAAAAAATTCATACATTGTGCTGCCATTCGAGAGCAAAGAATGAGAGATGAGAAAATAAGCTTAACGCATTTTAGATTTTCACATTGTACACTGCATACATATGTGTATGCATAGAGCCGAACCAGTAAACAAAATGGCATACAAAATGAAATGAAAATGGTGTGAAATTCCGATAAAAACAACGCAAAATGAGTTTATTTCACTCGACTGCATGCTCCATGTTTCATACATACTTCATACATCATCATCATTTATTCTCGTGTCGTATGTTTGAATGCAAATAACTGTCTAAAAGCTGCTCAATCTATTCATATATTCACTCAATTTTCACACAAAATGTGAATGCCTTGAGAGCAACAGACTTGAAAATTAAACGAAAAATATTTGAAATTTTTCTTTTTCTTTTTTTTTGCGTCTTTCGAAAAGATGAAACAAGCAAAAGAATGCACTGGAATTTTATTGACGAGAATGAAAATTATTAGGAATTTTCTTCGCACAGATCTCCAGGAAATTATGCCAAACAAAATTTGATTACAAGATTATATAATATATATTAATTATTGAATACATCTTCAAATATAATTAATCAATACAAAACATTTTGCATCCACACTTTCTCAAGTTCCACTCAACGAAAAGCATACACACGTTTAAAGACAATCCTTAAGCAATTAGTAACAAAGAATTTATATATTGAAGTTTGAAAAGCATTTGGTTTTGCAATTTGGAATATATACATATATTGTCAACAATATAATATCTGATCTGTGCGATGCTCTCAATAATCAGCAATCCACTTATTTCATACCAAACATTGTTTCTGTGCATAAGTGCAAAAGTACTTGAAAGTGGTTTTGAACAAATCAGAATGAATTGCGGTCGATTTAATTATTATTGTGTGTGTGGTGCATGAATGCATCGTTGTCCAAGGGATCACAAAGCTTTATCATTTAACATTTCCGATGCGTTGATTGGATGAATTTGAAGTTGAACATTGCACATGTTTTGCTGGAATGCAATCGAAATAATTCGACACGGAAAATTTTCATTCAATAATAATAATAATAACACTAAATTAATTAAATGATCCGAATTGATGTGCAACGAAGCCAAGGGGAAAATTGCAACCAAATCGCAAATGGAATAACGTCTTCAGTGCTCGCTGCTGTCGGTGACTTAATCTTTTTGATTAAGCAATTGTGGTTCTGTTTTATCTTTCACATAAATTCCTGCAGTTCGTTTTGCATTACTTTCCACATTGAACATTAAACATTGAACATAGAATACTCCTGATCATCAGCGAAGAACTTTTTACTTTAATTTCCATTCGTTTGCTGAATAAACAAAACGGAAAAGTGAACATTTTCAAGTGGACTCTCGACTTTTGTTCAGATTGAATCACTTACTCAATATTATTTCCCCAACACGTTCGGTTTGCAATTTCCATCACGAAAAGCGTCATTAGAAGTGGAAAACACAATTCACCACTGTGATCATGACAATGTCCGTTGCTTGGTGCAAATTGAAATTCCATGAAAGGAATGCGTAACAGTTTTGCTGTCATTCAAAAAAGAGAAGCATTTCAACTCGAAATTTCCTTGATTTCTGTCATGATTCACATTTCACATTTCTAATATCGATCTACAAAAGAAATGTGCAAATAAACTGCATTTGAATTGATTTTCACTGCCATTATCTTCGACACTTTAGTAGTTATATTATGTTTGTTGCATTCATGAAAGATTTTTTCCAAGAGTATTTTAAACTGAGATTTAAATTCGCTTTCATAATATATTAATTTGAGGCCATATTCATGTTAAATCGTTGGATTCGAATGACGTTAAAAAAAAAATTCATTTCTCATTGCAATTGTTGTTTCAATTGATGTGTTTATTCCATTGAACGATGCAAATTAAGTGCAAATTTGCCAATTCAAGCCCACAAGCCAATTACCATTATTTATTAATGGCGTGATTAATTCAATGTCCCGTTCATGGTGGATGTGCGTGTGAATTGTAATCATCGTCAATAAACATACACTCTTAAAACTAACAAAGTGAGAAACCCCACCATCTAGGCGTCATTGTCCATTTTGCGAATCGGTGAAATCAAAAAACACAAAAAATGTGGCAATTTTCTCGCTTGAAAAGTTTTGAGAGAAATCGGTTTATCACATCGAATCATACGAATCGGATGGTGAATGGTAAATGTACATTTTTTTTTATTTTATGAGCGATAATTCTCTGAATAACATCAATATAAATGTTTATCGATCTTGGATCAAATACAAAGGACCTCTTTTGTCAAGCGAGTATTGTAATAAAACAGCCTGCGATTCACTGCCATAAAAATGAGAGAGAAAAAAAGAAAGAAAAGAAGAAAAATCAAGACTTGTTTTTTTTTTGGTTGTTTCATTGAATTCTCATTATTCTGATTGCACAGCACAGAAAAAGAAATGAAAGAAAAAACTTTTTATCTTTTATGAATTTCAAAACAAAAATGAAAACAAACTTTTAGAATAAAATCGCAATTGGTTCATACCATTTCAGGTCACATCCGTTTTCAATATTAAATGAAATATATTTTTATGTGAAATTCACACGCAACAACGCCTGACGTTGCTGAAAATTGAGTCAATAGAATTTTTACCTTTTTCTTTCAATTTTTCATATATTTTGTTCATCTCGTTTTGTAAAACGATGAAATTCGAATTTTCTGATTCAACAGTTGTTGTGTATAACTTGAGCTGATTATGTATTGTATGCCATGTGTATTTTATGGGAGAACATCATCATTGAAAAATGCTTTATATTTTCATGAAAAACATTTTCGTTCGTTTACTGAATATGGACGCAATACTCTTTTTGTAATGAAAATAAAGGGAAAAATATTTAAATTCACGCAGTGATATTTCATCATTTTTGAAATGAAATTCAACCTTGCCTAAGACGCTATATATCAAAATTCAATCGATTGAAGAAATCGTTGTTTTCACATCTAATATTCGTGTCACTGGAATGGGCCAATGAGTGTCCCATAAATGTTTGTTCAAATTCTATTAAATATTTCGGCTGAGACATTCATTTTACAAACAAACTGAAAAAGAAATTTCGATTCGATTTATGAGTTTTTTATGTTTTAGCCGAAAGAAAAAAAAATTCAGCTCACGCCTCTTTCATTATTTCAATACGAGTACAGCAGCGTCTTTTAGATTTATTTTATCACCATCGCTATACAAATAAGTTATATAATTTAGCCATTTCAGATGCATGGTCCAGTTTATTTATGCCATAGGCACCGGCTCTCATGAGCGGAATCTCTATAAAAGGTTAACATAAGGTTAAATAATATTGTCTCTGCCAAATATCATAATCTCGCGCCCGAATACATATTTTATGGTTTTTTTTCGCAAATGTAGGCCGGTGATCTCTTTGATCGATATGGTATGATAATAATAAATAATTCATTTCAATAGCCTGAGAATATGTTCCGCAATCGTATATTCAATATTCGGAAATTGTTAGATTTATACAGAAAAAAGGAAGCAAAATATATATTAAAAACAAAAAAAATCTTCTCGTGTTATTCTTTGTGAGTGGCAATTTGTTAACAGGGACTCTCTGTAGTAAAAACAATGAATGCGATAAAGATTATGGTGTTCATGCTGTGCAATACAATGAGTCTTCTCATGATTTAGATAAAATTGAAACAAGTTGTCGTTTGCTATGGAACATTTTATTGTTGTTTATTCTTTTTCTGCCAATGATCAAAATGGGCATTAAGTTTTCGTGCCAAAATCTAACGAAAAGCTTTATGTTCCAAAGTAATCGAAACAAGCTTAAATAGATAAAGAGAGGCGGGGAATTCATGACAGCCTACATAATCGCTCATCAAAAAAAAAATGATAGCTCGAAGATAAAATCTCAATATTGAATACGAGCACCAAACGCAAATCACTCTTTGATGAAAGATAATCTTATGGGAATGGGATTTGTGCTATGTGCGTTATGACATCAAACGTCAGCATATCGTTTTTTCGAAAATAATTCCTTTTCCTTCGTTGACTATTACTTAGTTCGGTGAAATGTGAAATGAATATTCTTAGAATCAAATCATCGACTGATGATTGTTGTAGTAGCGTAAAGCCATAAATCCAACTGTGAAACGTTGTCAACCAGTATAAATGTCTGCATACAAACGATAAATATTGCCTCTACCATGAGATCCTATTTGAGAAGCAACCACATTTAAGAAAAAGAAAAAAAAGATTATTATTAATAATATTGAACATAATGTGAGAAGTGAGTGAAAAATGGTGTAAGCTTTATACATTTCGAACATTCGTCATCATCACCGTCATTCCGAATTCCACACGCCATTTTAATCAATTGAATGCTAATAATTGTTTGCTCGTGACTAAACCTAACTCATTTGTGGAAATAAATCCAAGGCTTCTAAAAATGAAATAAAAGCGCTGTAGCATCAGAGCTGCCGGAAGCATTTTTGCTGTTGCTTGAAATTTATTTTTTGAATTTGGATAAAAAAAAGTGAATACATTTTGTGACATTTATAAAATGTATAATATATACTGTAGTAGCATTGGCACACGTTCTCTGTGCGGTATGAGCGAACCAGTATAGAGGGGATGAAAATGAATCAAATTCAATTTTCTGTTGCAATATTTAATTTACCGTTCGAATGAAACTTATGCTTGAGTTTGTGTTTGCTTGTATATGATTTTCATATAACATGTAACATTAATCATTCGTTTAGACAGGGCAGCAAGCAGCAAGGTAAAAACTATTCATGTAATTGTTGGTTCCATTTTGCTTTTATTCTTCTATTCTTTTTTGTTCTCTCCATTCTGGCATTAAATTTTAATGAATCGATTGTTTATTGTTTACTCATAGTCGTCGGACCAAGTATCGGCTGGAATTGAATTATTTATTATTGTCGTAACAAGAGGTTAATGAACAGGATAATCGTCCATCGAATCAATTCGATTTCAATATTGAAGAATATTGCGTTGTTAAACACGAATTGGTTATAAATATTATGTTCAGCATACGGATGAGCCATACTATATTGTATATTCACCAATCCAATTGGATGGATCAATATTGTGTTCTATATATATATATTCAATTATTGAAATGTCTATTCAAATTAACCTCTTATCCATTCGATATTAACCTCTTTCACTCTTCTGCCAAATTGAATGTTTGCCATAATAAAATTGAATATATTGAACGTGGAACTTTGAACATTGAATATGCCCTATTGATTTCATAATTTGTCTGATGCTATCGTATCATTTGCTAATAATAATAAACTCATTTTGGCTGATAATTCGTGTGATTATTTTCTTTTTCACATATTATTTAGATTGTCACTTACATTTAATGCAAAATACGTGCAATAATTTCGGATCACATTTGTTTTGAATGTGCGATGTGCGTTAGATGAAAAAATAATGTTGAATCCAGATGAGTTCTCAAACACTATGACAATGACATACAGTGACAGTTGTGTGTGTGTGTGTGTGTGTTCGGTATTCACATAATGAACCAATTCAACAATGTTTTTAAAAATAAACGCTATGCGTATATCATGTGAGTAGATGTTCGATTCTGAAATGTTTAACATTCACTTTCAAAATTTGAGAGCGTAGAGATTATCGTTGAGAATATCCATATTCAAATGCCTGTATGCTCGAAGCTCCATCATTATTAATATATCCCTAATAATAATAAAATTGAGAATCTAAAACGAAATCATATTGTGTTATCTTTGAGCCTCAAGCCTCAAACATTACATTTCACTTTCCAATTCGTATGAAAATAGCACAGAAAAACCGATTCCACATATTTTAAGTACTCACTTTTCAATGCTATCGCTGGATGGGTGCTACGGATGATTGTATTTCGAACTTTGAACTTTTCTCTTTGATGCATGTAAACAAATCGTTTGCATTAAATAAAAACGGTATTTTCTTTTCGCTATCTCACTTTCACTCTTCCTGCCAAAATGCTTCTCCCCATTTGAAATGACATACTTACGATACAAACGCACACAATCGCATCCGCCTTCAAGCAAAATGTCTCAATGGATTCATTTTAATGTTGCCACTTTGAGTGCGTTCCCAAGTGAATGATGTATCATGATTTTATTTCGAATTTAATATGTTTTGTGTGTGCGCCACGAAATGAATTCAATTCACTGGCAAAGTACCGTGCACATTGACGCCACTACATGTAGTGTGGCATCATATGGAGTCAATTGCTATGTGCTCAAAATGAATAACAATAACAATTGTTTGATGGCAACCATTTTCTATATCAAAATCCGAAAATTCTATTTTCCGTTGGTTGAAGTGAAGAAGGTTAAACTAGTTATTATAATAATTGATAGTATGAAGAGGTATTATTTTATGTTTTGGATCAGTGAATGGGGTTGAATGGAAATTTTTAAAAACAATGCGCTCGGAATGTATGAAATATTTGAATCGCTGATGCCATCGAAAATTCTACATTATTGATAATAGTCGATTAACACCATGAGAACACATTCACTAGAATCCGGAACAGAGTTTTATGAGCTCGAGGCAAACAGCTTGAATGGATAATTCAATTGCCTTCATTTCAAAAATCTATTTTTAATACGTAAATCTATTTTAATATTGAATCGTAAGCAATGTCTATAGACACATCGATAAAAATTGAGCAGAAGCTCCAAATCCTTTTGTTTGATTATATTATTCGGAATTCATTGAAATCAATTTTTTATTTTTTTTCTATGGAAATTGAAAGGATTTCAGATGAAATGTTTACAAAAATTTGTTGACAACAAAAATAACAATATCAAGTTACTATCAACGAGAGACAAGCCTTATTGTTTACTCCATTACTCCTGAATACACATGCGATACACATTATTTCCAAAGTATGAATCAGACAAAGTACATTCCATTGTTTTGGAAATCGTCAACGTAACGGATTGCGACGAGTAACGAGTAAAGAGAATTCAAAACGCGAAACGATTTATTTTTTGATATGTGAATCAACACACACACATCAGTGAACAGTATGTACTGTTTGAAGCACTTCCTGTTTTCAGCTTTTTCTATTTTCCAATGCTTTCTATTTCTGTTTTTATTTTCCATTTCAATTTGTTTATTATTATTATTTGTCTATTTTGTTTGAGATGTTTTATTTGGATTGAATGAAAACGAAGACATTAAATTTTTGATTTTTAGATATGAAATCTTAATATTTCATTGAAATGCTTCTGCATACACAGCTGTATTTGAAAACTTAAAACCAATATCACGTTCGTTGGTAATGATTGAATTTTTTCTTTTTTGTACATTCTCATTTGCAGACTTCCTGACGCGCTGTACTGTTGTAAACTTTCGTAATCTTTTCATGGAATAGCTGCCAAAGAATGTGAATATTTTCCATTTAAATGTCTGCGAGTAATCTGGCTTTTTTTCAAACTGTTATTCAAACTAAAAGATGCATCGAATCAAATCAAATCAAATAAGTTTGGCGTCGCTTAAATGTTTTACATTTCAAAATTTTTCAATCAAACATCAATTGTATTCGATCATGAATAATATAAACTATGAACCGATTGTGGTTCACTGTTCGACATATCATGGGATATGATATATGATAGTTGGCTGCATATCTGATCATACAAATGATTGAATGATTTACCACAAATCATGAAACTATTTATTGCTGCCATTTAGTATTAGCGTGTTTGTTGTTCAAAATACGGAGCCACTTATCATGTTGCGTTTAGTTTCGTATAAACTAATATATATATACATTTATGTTTGTTGAGTGTTGACGGTCATGCTGCGTATTCTCTTATGCACATTTATCAAGGACCATCAGAACAGTGAAATGAAAATGAAATTTATTGGCAATGGTCGGTGATTCGATGCTCTGTGGTCAGTCGGGATTATTGTAATGTATATTTTGGATTGAATTCGTTTGGATGAGAATAATTGAGCAGAGATAAAAGATGGTTTGTGATAATTTCGTGCTGCCATGATCAAAAATTGGATCAGCTCTTTCATTCATCTCTTTGAAATAGGACTTTAATGGCATAAATAAACTCTATCAGCAGAATATTAATCATGAGCTGATTGTGAATCAAATGACTTGGCAAATTCTGATAAATTATTAATGACGATAGTTATCGAAGAAACATTATTATAAATAACATTCCTTTATAATTCAGTGAATGGCGCTAATGACTATTTTAAATTATTTTTTTTCGTAGCCTTTTTATCCTTAAATAGTTCATCAATAATTATTTATTATTATTTATTTATTATAATTGTTATTATATGGTAAAAACTATTAACGAAGTCACGAACCAACAAATTTGTTTCAGGCAATTCTCCAAATCGTTAATGTCAAACGAAAACGAAATACTTTCTTTCTTTTCCGGAAATGGTAAAACTTTTTGAATGCCCATTGCCAATGGCCGTTTCTTCTGTTTCTTAACGAAAAGATTCGTTCGATTTCGAAACGGCACGTTCTTTACTTTTGAAACGAAAACTTTTCCAACAAGCCATTTAAACAAAATTGAGTTGAGTGTATTTAAGATGACGAATGTTTTGATTAATTATTCAATGCTAATATTCATAAAATCAATTCCACTTGCGCTACCATCCATACGAACAAATATGAAAAAAAAGGCCAAAAAGCATTTTGCAGAACCAAAAACAGCATTGAGAATCAGCTCTTTGGTGAATTTCTTCTTCGCAAATGGAAAATTAGCTTTAATTTCTGTTTGTTTGTGTTACTTGGGTTTGTCGCATGGAAGAGATTTTTTTTAAAGAGAAAATAAAAAACAATTTACTGTTGATGTGGAATGTACATTTTAGATTGTAAGGGGATGGCACCCAAATTGCAATTCAAAGTTTGCCTTTGGTCGAAATTATTTCATTTCCGTGAAAATTTTTTTTCATTCACTTGAGTCACCAATACAAACACAATTCACCGACTACAGAAAATATTCATCGTTCGGAAATCTTGTTTGAATGCTTTTCAACTTTGTGAAAAGCACAAAATTATACAAATGGCACATTTATTAAATTCAAAAAATTGAATCGGAACCAACAGACCATGCTTTTTAACCCAATTTCATTGGAAAAATTTATCTTTCTATCTTTTTTTTTTTGGGATTTATTGTCAGTGACACACTTCATTAGCATTTTATTTTCTCTAAACGTGATCATCATACTTGTTCCATCAGTTCACAATCCACAGGCAGTAAGCAATTGAAGCTAATTCAGTTAGCTTGAGAAGTGTCTCAATGCGGTTTGTGTTCAATTTATCGGTTGACAGACATTGAACAACGCGTACTCACAATAATATCCAACAAAACATAAAATGACGGACTGTTTTGAAATCGAGGCTAATTTCATTATGGTAAATCTGTTTGTTTTGTGTGTGTGTGTGTGTGTGTGTTGTGAACGGGGTCTCTTTGTCAGCATTAATTGGATTCAAAACATTGCAGTGATGCTGAGGATAGATAAAAAAAAAAGCATGACGTCATTGTGATTGCGGTCAACCAGCTGGCCCGAAGACCAAAATGAGCTTCGAAACATCAACTAAACTTAAAATGAAATAAATTGAACTGTAAGCACTTTGGACATTCGGATGTACGAAAACTTCGCATAAATCAAAATTTGTCAATGGAAAAGTTGTGAAAGAAAATCTAACTCACTTTGTGGCCATTCAAGAATAAAAAAAGTAAAAAAAAAACTGTTTACAAAAACTGAGGAGAAAATTTCAACCAGCTCTGATTGAATTTTTCTGTTTGTCATTTTTCCATTTTGAATGCAAATCGCGAAGCTTTTTGCCCTGAAAAAATATTAATTTTTTTTCCGTGCCATTTTGAACGTATAATGGACCCATAACTTGCTCATCTGGCTTGATGGAAATTAATAGTTAGATATATTGATGAGAATTGGAACGATATAAAATAGTTTGTCGACGAAATTCATTTTGCTAGTGTGAAAACACGTTCATTTTAAGACCATTGTCAACAATTCTGATGGATGAAGTGGTTCAATTGAAGTATGCGAAGTGGTTTTATAGTTGAATGAACAATTTTACGTGTGGTTCGTGTTTGAACGATTACCGAATCAATTATTATTTAATATTAAGCTTGTTGCACATTGATGGATAAACTTCGTTAGGAGTTTCAGTTGTTGCTAAAATTGATTATCATTATTACATTTAAAGAAATGTCATATCCAGTTTCCATTGTTTGATGGAGATATTTATATTATATTAGAAATTAGAATCCAATCACATCACGATTTGATTACATTACAGTGAAGGATAAATATGCAAAATATCATGCATTTCGATACACGGCATAAAGTTTATTCTTGGATTTGGAACATTTGAAATTGTAAATATGATGTAAAGCTGCGAGCAAAGATGCAAACCGTACAATAAATAAGCATTGAATTCGTGGTCGCGTTTGTTTATATAAAACGTATTGAATCATCTTTGGATAGCGAATAGTTTAAAATTGTTGAAAAATTTAAATTAAAACGTTCCAAATTTTGCAGTCTGTGCAATTGTTTCAAACATTTTCGATTCCATCATTATCCTTAAAGTATTCAAAACGGTCCAAAAAACACTACACACATGCATCGCCACACATTTAGTGAACAAAAGTTCAAGACCTAGCATAAATATTTTTGTTTCATGAATAAATGTGGTGAATGCTTAAACTATGTGTATAACTTGTCAGCAGCAACTAATTTCTCAAAACCGCTAAAGCTGGATGAGTAACTGGCTGCATTGAACATGAATGTACTTAGGATGATGTGTTTACCATCGAAGCTTCGAAAACTTTTTCGGAAATTGTTATTTTCTGGATATGCAATTTTTCATTGCATAAAAAGTATCAAGTATCAAGCAAACAAATAAATCATCCATCAACCCATTTCTAAAAATAGAAATAGATAAACGACGTTATAAATGGGTATAACAGAAACCAAATATAGAACAAAACTCATTCACATGACAGATGGATGAGCCATTTTTGGTGACCGATTCATTGAAATAGATATCTAATAAATAATATCCGATATCATGAGCTTGAATGCGAAACGGCCTTGGTGATGTGATGATACGTAAAAGGTAAATGTTCCACATGACCGGCACATTTTTGATTAATTTATTTGTCTGGATCAGAAAAATGGAGAACATTCTAAGCCAAAATTAGGCCAATTATGAATTTCCGAAACGAGAACGGAATTAATAGGAAGAAAAAACATTTTGAAAAAGAAACAAAAGAGCAGAAAATATTTATATCATATAAATTGCCATTTAAAACACGAACACGCGCATTTTTTTTCGTAGCCGAAGAAAGATGATCAAAATAAACGATTGCATGCAATACGTTAGAACAAAAAAAACATGTTTACTTTTGATTTCATGTAGGCAAATTATACAATTTGAATGATGGTTCAGCATTTGCGTTGCGATTCACCGATGACGAACGTGAATTGATTCTCTTTGAGCGACGCATTAATATTAATTAGCATGTTTTTGAGTTATGGGCTCTAAATCGTTCTAACATGAAGGCACACTTTATTATCAGATCGTTAAGCATTCCTAAATGCTGAAAGTTAAATATTGAACATTGCAAAGTAAACGGTGAACGGCGACCGGTGAATGAAATAAATTCCATTCAGTCATCTGTGATTGCTTTGTCAGCCATAAATACACCAATTTAATGGGCATTCGAATGAATGATAGGCGTGTCTAAAGAAAAGAAAAAAATCGAAAAAAAAATTCTGTTTTACAGTTCACAAACATTAGTGTCTAGACACCTAGACATATTTTATCATCCGCAGGCACAGAAAAAATTTGCCCAACAAATAGTGGATTTGCGTTAAGATATCAGACCGGTTATGGCTTTTATGGTTCCCGTCTCAAAACAAACATGACAAAATTAATAATAATTAATGTGCGATAATCATGAATTGATACGACCTGGCAATATGTACTTATTGTAAATAATAATGAAAACCAATAACAATATTCTCTGAGGCTCAACAGTCAGGTCAAGTCGTATTCTGATGTGCATAATGTTTTTGTTTTGTTTGGTTTCATTTAATCGTAATCTGACTGGGTATTGACATTTGTTTTGGTGAGTGACTGGTGGAGCGTGAACAAAAGTTGAGGGTCAAATGTTTTTTCCCTTTTTGCATGCACTCAAACGGCCCGAAAAACAGAGTTTCGGCTCTTCGGTTAACTGAGTGATCTGAATGACGAATGGATTGCTGGAGTTTTTTTCACGTTGAACGGCTGTTACCACATTTGATTCATTCTATGTCAACGAAGAAAAAGGTTCCATTCGATTGATTTGGATTTTTTCTGCTGTGAAAACCAAAACTACCCGATTCAGAATTCCTTTTCGGGATAAAATTTGATTTGCAAGAAAAAAAAAATTCTATGGTTGATTGCATTTGCATATTCTGGAATGCTGAATTTATGAATGTGGTTCAAATTGAAATTATTCGATATTTCACCCCTAGAATAGTGAAATATTTGGGATTTTTTTTTTCGTTCAATTCATTTCGATCAACAATTCCAATCATTTTGAACATTTTGTTACAAAATTGATTCGATTGTGGAAATTGAAAAAAAGTTTAAACATCGTCGATTTTCAACATAAACTGCGCCTTCGAAAGCAGAATTAATTGAACTTCAAGGATTCAATTCATAAATGTATTCAGCCAAAAATTGTATATTTATTTTTCCATTGAAATAAATAAATAATAATCACTTCAAAGTAAAATCGCTCATCTTTCCATCTGCAAACATGTAAAGGCGTAAAGTTAACGAGCAAATTCACCACAATAAATCAATGCTCAAATTGTTCTCAACGTATTGTAGTTTAGCAAAATTATTTTGAAATTACATCCCAGTGAATTCTTTAGCAAATATGAGTATTGCGCAAAAAGCGACGATAAATCCAGTTTGGCAGGTGAAATCTCTGGTTTTGGAATTCTTCGTAGATTGCAATCAATGAAAACTTCTTTCTTTGTTTTTTTTTTTAATGAAATACCATGTACTTTGGTTATCGATAACGGTTTTTTATCATTAAGGAATGTAATTTTATAACGAAAACAGCTGTGATTTTCGTTATGGTTGCAGCATGAAAATTGTTCACTGTGGCTGATTTGTTATAAGAAAACAATAATGAGCATCCAATGAAAAATGCTCATTCAAGGTTGTCAAGAAGTTTAAAGCACTTGGTGGCTGTAAAGTTAAAATGCATAAATAACACCTTACAAAGCTTGTGGACTGACATGAGGAATTCAAGACCGTGAGCAACAAAAGTGAAAATCATACATTCAAATTTAAACCGCTTTCTGTTATTGGAATGTTTGGTTTTAGCTTTAGATCTTGTACTCTTATATATAAACTTCATTGCAGATACCAAATCCTATGTTCGAATAGTAGTTAGCGAGTATGAAATGGATTCAAATTGGAATTTTGCACGTGAATTTATCATGTGTTACGGGCCACCATCCAGCTCCACCATTCGTTTCCTCCAAAATAACAGTTTTGATTTATTTAAATTTCTCCCCAGAATATAAAGAAACGAAAATTGGCGAATATTTCATTTACCGTTTGCCACAATCGATCAAATCGATATGGGAATTTCCAATCAGAACAAAATAATTCGAAAATAATTCAAAGCACATGAAATTGAAATATTGAAAAATTCAATGATTCGGAATTGAAATGCAAACGAATTTGAAATTATTTATGTGCGGAGAGAGTGCAGACTGTAGACATATGAAATGTGTCGATTGTTGGGGATGAGAAGTTTCCAGAATTTTCAATTGAATTTTTGAAATCTGCAGCGAAACAAATTGAATAAAACATTTTGGCTTTATTCGGATCCATGGAAATTCTAACTGTGAGTGAAAGAAGAAAAAAATCGAAAACAATTTTAACATTCAGTTTTGATTTCACTGTGGTTCATTGTACATTGCTCATGTAAAAAAAATGTTAGACAAAAAATGCCCTCGTTCCAATAAAAGATCTGAAATCTGAAAATAAAAACCAAATGTCCTGCCAAACACAACAAACAATTTCAAATATTTGATGAAGTGAACTGATTAATGTTAAACATCGTCAAGTGCTCAAGGCTCATATCGAAGAAATTTGCACCACATGCACAAAATGTAAATGTAAATTGATAAATGATTTCAAATCATCTTTGATGTGATCGTTTGCTTTTGTTGACATGGTCGTCTCGTTTGGCACATGGTTATAACTACATTGAAATTGGTGATTGTATCGCAGAAGGCCTGTCGTTCCACAATTGCCCTGATCTCGATTCTATCATTACTTTTCCGCCATCCACAATGGTTGGGAACAAGTATTGATTTTGAGTGTCGTCGTTGTCGTCGTTAGTTGTTCCAATAACTCTTTCCTAGTCTACTATACATCATATCTAACTTTTCTATCGTGCAAAGGGAGTTCTCAGAGTTCTCTTCTCTCTTCTTTAGGAGGTATGAGACCTAATTCATTCAATAGAATTTTTTTCAATAGCTACTACAGTGTCTGTACCCTATGGGTGGGTCCCTATGTAATTTTTTTCTGAAATTTTTTTGAATTTTTTCGAATTATTTCTTTCTAGTCAATCGATTGAAAATCGTTTGAAACGCGTAAAAAAACAAATTTTTTGCATTTTTCAATAAATAAAACAAAACATCATTAAATTCAGAAACTTTTAAAAAATCATGAAAACAGTGCGGAAAAGTATGTTTCAATCCTTGAAACCATTTTTTTTTCTTTCATTCGTGTTCTCCTTTTTCATGTAGCCTTTTGGTTATAGTGTTTGTCGACTTTCTTTTGTTTTCCTTTCACATTGCGATACTGGTGAAAAGCTCCTTTTTTGGTATGCTGTTGCCACAGCAGGAGTTGAATATCTTGATATCATTTCAATGATAATTTCAGTGTAACATCCTTTACACATTTTCTTTCTGTATGCAAATCGGATTGCCGTTTTTCAAACGAGACGAAACCGAACTGAACCGATCCGAGTGATAAAATGAAAACCAAAAATGAAAATGGTGAAATCTTTGGCACCGAGTGCGATATAAGAGCCAAACAATAATTCATTTGTTTGATATTTTGTTGTTCGATGTGTCCATGCTCAGCACAACAAATCTCCTTAGAATGTCCTCAAGTTGTCTGAATGAAACATGTCATGACACAGTTTTGTCGGTGTTGTTGTTCCTTTTTTCCGTTGCCAAGTTTCGGGTATCATAATCAATGCTTTTTATCTTCTAAATTCTCAATTTTCATCATAAGTAAGTAACAATTGGACAGTTGCACATGTCTTTTCGACCGTGTTCACTTAATACTATTATTTGTTATTGACTTCAATAAAAATTTATGACTAAACAAAGGCTAATAGACCGACTTAAGGTGGACACCCGATGAAATACAGCGTTTGTCACATATTTATATATTTTATTTTTTGTATTCACTATTGTCAGCAAAAATAAGAATCGCATTGAGCCAATGATGTATGAGGCCAGGCATTCCGATAAAAGAGCAAACAAAAAAATACAAGCAATTCTTGTCCATTCAAAAGGAGAAGGCGAAAAAAACAACCACAGAATATATCTTTTGTTGCCGTTTACAATGTCAAGTTCGTCTGTGGATAAAAGTATAACAATCGAAAGTTATTTGGATACATATTGGTATGTGAGACATTGGGACATATAATAATGACCGAAAGGTGGAGAATAATATTATAATGCCTCATTGTCAAGTAATAATGAAAAATTTGCTCCATTTTATGTTGTTAATAAATGTGTAAATGTGCAATATGTGGATGCAATTGAATCTGGCATTTGATCCAAAACGTGGGCCAAACAATACAAATAATAATCTAAATAAACAATGATTTTTTTTGGGAATGGAAAGCTAGAAAAGGATGTAAAAACGGTTGGTGTTGTTTGCTGTTTAAGAAAAGGCTCAAATACGTGAAGATTGAAGATAAACATACACAAAAGAAAAAACATGAGGAAATTATTTTCATCTGATTGAAAAGGGTCTTTCATTCGAGTGATTTTTCGAATGGGAAAAATGGACGAAACATTCACTTTTCCTTCGAACCCAAAATCAAATGGAGACGAAAGCGACGATTGGAACAAACCTCAATTTTGAAAATACGCTTCATCGACACACCAAGTTCGATGTTAATGCAAAATAAAATGAAGAAAAATGTACCAAAAATCTGTGGCAGCCTATAAATAAAGGGAAGGTGCTACATATATTGGAATTATTGTATTGTTGTCAAATCTGTTACCGAAAATTGTTTCGATGCTACATTCCGTTTGGATGGTTTCTTGTTTTGTTCTTTTTTATTTGAATTGTATCTGAAATCGTATGCCACTTCATTCATGTCCATGTGAGCATCAACCAAAATGCTTGTGTTAAATTCGGCAATCGGCATATTAAAACGTAATTCATTCGTAAATGCCTTTATTCTTTGGTATTCATTTCCATTTGGGATAAAGTATATGCGCGAGAGTAGACATTGTGATTCACCATTATTTACATCATTTTCATAATACTGATAGATCCGCATGTGACTTGGTTTCGGTTGAAGTAATTTAGCCGTTCATTTCCAGTCTCCGAATGAAAGAAAGCGAATAGGAAAGAGTAGAAAAGCGGAACCAAATATTTATGATTTGCTTGCAAATTTTCGATGAACGTATTTTCGCTTAAAATTGGTTTCGTTGAATTCGGAAGTTGAAAGAGCCCATCAAACGTTTCGAGCTGTACTCTGGAAAAAATTTCGTTTATCGATTTTCTCTGGCACATGCTTAAATGAATCGGAAAATGACCGACTCTAAAAAATTACTCTGAATTCTTCGGTTTTTTTTTCTCTCCATCCAATCAATGCGCAGACTTTTCCAATTAAGTTCGCTCATAGTTGTTTGGGACTCGACTCGAGACTCGACTCGAGACTCGAGTTCAAGTCTGTTAATCGCACACATTTAACTAGTGAAACTTATAACTTTATCAAATGATGATTATCTCGTTTCTTTTAGCAATTTTAGCAACATGTGCAATGTGCGATATGCATTTCAGCATCGACAGAAGTGTAAATATTGGTATATTCATTCGATTGTACGAATTACGAACTCCTCACATTTACTGATAACAACATCAATTGGTTCACAGTGTTTTTCAGATGAACTTTGTGATTCATTTGATTATTATGAATTATTTATCAACAACCGAAATGGTTTCCATCACATTTTACGCACACTATTCATACACGCATTAATAAATAATTTCTATCACTATACAGACTCGTTTCCTGATGCCAAGTATCAAATCCACCAAATGAGATTGGATTTAGCTACTCACAATATTGAAGTATCAACCACGCAGTTCTGCGCTTATTTCGCTCTAACAAAACATTTAAGTGACATATCAAGTCCTTAAGGACCACAGGGACCTTTGCCTAAGTTGGTGTCATAGTTATTGCATAACAGTTTACAAAACACACAAACAAAAACAATCAAATGCGCAGAGGAGATAGGACAACACACATTACTTTCCTAATCAATCAATGGGTATTAAATAGAAACTAAATATAGCCTTCTCCTTTCTTCCTTTTTTCCTCCTCTTCGAACAAATAAATCATTATCTATTAATCCGAATAATTGAAAAATCGATAGCTAATGTCATACTGGAATATCAAATCTGGATAAATGCGACTAAATCGTGGATTCAGAACATTTGCATTCAATATTTACTCAATTTTTATATCTTTTGTTGATCAACCGATTCGATTCATATTTATATGTGGTGAAAGCAATGAATGATAAGCGCGATTGTCGTATAAACAGTAGATTATTATTATTCACATTTGATGAGATTGGCGAGATTGGTGCTCATCTATTTGTCATAAATAATACTTAAATTGTGATAAAATGCTTTATGATTTCATAAAATCATTGAATGCCGTTGGTTGGTTGTTTGTTTGATTCTTTGCGCATTCAACGCTACAGTGTTCATTTGTTGAATGTACAGAATTCCCATTTCAAATCATTCATCGCTGATGATTATTATTTCTATTTCGATCAAAAATTTATGTGATAACAAAATTATGTGTTGAATTCACGCTGCACTTAATCTAAAAATATAATTTATTTACTCAGTTAATGAATGGATTTCCGTGAAACAAAATTAATACAAAAAGGGAATTCATTGTGAGAAATGTTTGAATAGAAATTACAAAAAATAGAAAATACAAAATGAAACCAGTTGAACAATTCATTTATTATTATTTGACTTTTGAACTTTATTTCAATTTGTTGAAAATAACTCTCGTTACAAACGGCTTTTGTATCCAATGAAAAGTTTGCATTTTGTCGAAATTTTCGCTTGAAAGTAGCAATTTCAAAAATATCATTCTGAAGAAGTGAATGCATGGTTCAAGATGGATAAAAAATACAAATTTAGAAATGTTCAAAACTTCAAAGATACAAAACGATGGAATCATTCATAGTTCGACAGAAATTTACCTAGGAGAAGGAGTTTGGGCATTTTCAATGTAAAGGATAGATATTCTGTCTGTAAAAGTAAACGATCAAGACAACAAACACTTGAAAAATATATGATGATTTGAGGCACTCAAAATACCTTTTGTTTTGCTTTTTTCCATGGGGAAAGCAAACTGCTGTTGATACGATCAGTCAAAGGATGATTGAAGGATATGTTTTATTACGTGCAATTTCAAAAACTCAATTACTGAAACAAAACAAACAGAAGCAATTTTAATCTTTGCATTTCTTTTCTGTCAATATTAATTCGAGTATCACTTTGTGTTTTCATCCCGAATGATGCGCATTCGTTCAATCAGCTTCAAAAGAAATTTCATATTACAAAAAGGAGCGCGTTCAATTGTACAAGTTTTTACTACAATTTTTAAGATTTTGATGGATATTCTTGGATCATAACTTTAATTGCAATTGTTGAAATTTCGTTTGATATTTTCACACTGATGTTCACCATACAATTTATTCGTGAAAATATGAATAACTATAACTACTCACCTGCTGATCGAAGACAAACGCAAGCTTTTGACTACACGAACACTTTTATCGAAATCTCTCAGGGCGAATGTCACATTAATCAATTTACCACGGAACAATAATCTCCATTAATAGTCGTTCAACAATTTCGTGTTTGAATTGATTACTTTAAACCATCAAATCGATTTCTCATTGAATTATTTCCAATTGAAAAACTTTTCCAGTCGAAATGGTCTCTGTGTTCAACTCACTTTTTTATTCATCAAATAGTTGAAGAAGGTTAATTCATCCACCAAAAGTCAATAAATCAATGAATAACTATCACTTATTACTTGTATCAACGAAATGGATTACGACAATTGAAAAATCAAAAGTTTTTTTTTCTCAGAATTCACAATTCGAATCACTAAAATAGATAATGAATCGCGTGGAATTATATATCTAAATCAAATTTTTTTTAATTGAATTTCTTCATTTTGAGTGATAGCCTTGATTTTCGTCGTTATTTTGTTTCGATATTTTCCATGTAGCGACTAAAAATGACGAGAAGCATTTTAACGATGTGATGTGTAACGCACACGAGTCAGAAGACAACTGAAAGTGTATCAAAAACGAAATATACACGCCGGTCATGGATATTTGGCTTGAATGCAAGAGAATTTATCCACATTTCGCATTTCACACAATGTTCGTTCTCTCGGTATTATGAATGTTTCGTGTTCACTGTACAGCTGGGTATAATGTGGAGTGTCAATAATATAATATGCTAGCCAACATCAATTGAATGGGATCGTTTGATTTCATTCAGATTTGTTTTGGAAAACATGTTGAATATTTTTTCTGTTCATTCATTTCCATTTCAGCTTTCAGCATTGTACAATGTTTTGTTTTTATCTCCAGAATAAATTGGTTGTTTGTAGTTTCTTTTTGCCCGCGTCAAAATGGTTTTATTTTCCACTTTTTTATCCATTTCCCTTCAAATTCACCCTTTTTCCATGTTCGTACATGTTCGCTATGGATGCGTTATAATATTCATCAGTTGTAACTTTCACTTCGATGCGATTATATACCCAAAAAATTCACCGTTTATTTTCAGAGGAATTTAATCTCCATTGTAATTCAAATAGCGAATCGAAAATGCTTCAAATAATTCTATTGAAAGATTAAATGTTTTCAAAAACATTCCGAAAATGCCTTGAACTTACCACATTTTTTTTACCTTTTTTTTTGCTCGTGCATAGGACTCAGATCAAAAAAGAATGGCCTCACAAACATATGCGCTTGACATCTTAAATAGAGCATTAGTAATACTGCTCAATAGTTGGCAATTGATGGCCCTTGACGAGTCTCAAACAAAAATTGTTCATCAATTTGCTAATTGTTCGAATCGAAAATCGAATTTCAATTTGCTTTCACATATGAGAGCGCTTGATCTACGGGTCATTATTCTGCAATCAAATTGAATTGGTAAAATATCGATGCCATATGTGCGGTTGGACAATTCGACAAAAAGGATTTTAATTCCTCAAAAAAAAAAAAAAATTGTGCCAACCAAGTTTCGATTAACCCATTTCTCAAGGGAACCGAAAAAGGACGACGAAGAAGAAAAAACTGAATCATAAATTCCATTTTTATTGGTAATACAAAACAGAAATCGAAACGGCCAAAAATTGAATTTCAATCCGGTTTTTTTGCGACAAACGTATGAAATTACATGCGAAAGATTTGAGATTATATTTCACCAATATTTTGATTCCGAAAGAATTGCTGCCAGCAACAATAACAACCATCACCTCTATTTTGTTGATATTTGTTTTGTCATTAAAAGGGGAAAATGTACTCGGTTTTGTGACAGATGGTGGAGCTTGATGAGCTTTTACTCATTTTTGTCCAAAATTTCCCCTTCCAAATTGAGCTAAAATCTAAAAGCGAAAAATACGCTTTTCTCATCTGTTTGTTATTGAGTTTTTACTCACTGAGCGATTTTTCGCTGGCAATATGACCTTATCCATTATGAACAAATGAAGCAAAGCAGATGAAAAGTAATTAATTATCGGTATTTTTTCGGTCGTGATTGATCATTGTGTTAATGTTTATCTGGTTTCAGGCAGAATTAGACCGAAAAAAAATTCAATATTTGAAGCATTATTATTTAGAACAGGCCTGTCCAAACTTGTGTTTGTCTGGGCCACAAATGTGAACTAGAACTTATCACAATTGAGTGAGTTTTTTTTTCAAAATTCATTTGAATAACAATACCAAAGACAGATAAGAAAGTTATATTGTTCTTTTGACCACATAGAGAGAGAGAGAAATTCTATTTATAAAATGTCATTGTAAATCAAATATAAATGTCAATTCAACGAAAAATAAAGAAGCAAAAGTAATTAAATGGTTGAAACACGTTCTATTTTTGAATTGTCTACTTGCCGTTCATGAATAAATTTAGAATTCACGACAACAATGACTAATTAGCCAAAATTTCCGCGTTGGTGTACGCATTGAACGAAGTACCATCACCAAGTTTTGATTAATATTATTATTCTTAGAATGATTTTGATTTCATTCACATCAAATATGCTAATCACGTAAAGTGAATTGGCCAGAAGCACAGCATAAACAATAAACATGAACCAATTCAGGGAAAACAATCTTCCGGACAAATGATTTTATGGTTGAAAAAAAAAACTCTTTTGAACCACTTTCTCGGAACGGCTTCGGAGGATTTATTCGTGCAAACTTTTCTATGTATTTATTTGAATTTTAAATGTTGATTAAATAAAGCATGTACAAATGCTACTTATACAACTAACATCCGGAATGATGAATTCATTGTGTTTTCATGGAAAAAGTTTTCCTCTCAATTAAAGTTGGACAAAATTTATCTGTCATTCTGACAAAAGTTCAGTGTTCACAGCATTGTTGCAGGCCAGATGTTTGACCACATAGAAAATTTTCTTTTTTCGTACGTCAGCTGTGCAGCTGTTATACTTGCAGTTGCGTTCTTCAGTATTTCGATACGCAATAAGAAACAAAATACTTCATTCATGTGCCATCAAATAGCTTGAGTGTATCGGGGTGAGAGTGTTCTGACCCGTTGAAAAATTCATGAAAGAAAAAGCAATACAAAAAACACATTCAAATGTTTCATTCACTGAAATTCATAGCGTAACAAATGCATGGTGACACATAGCGTGCTAAAAAAGAAAAATGGGGGAAAAAATCGCAACAAGATGACGACGAATGTGTTAACAACTATTCATCGAATGGCTAACAACTAACAATGAAATATGTTGATTGCTTTGAATTTTTAATTCAAATTTATCTTTTGTGCCAATTCACCAAAATACACATGCAACACGCACACAATCATCCCAACGCTAGATATTTATTAATGCAAATATTAATAAGATAATAGTAGTTTATCATATGAACCGATCTTCAGTGTTTTGAATTCGGTGCAATTTGCCATTCATTCCAATGGAGTACGAAATTCAGAAATTCTCTTCTTATCGGATAACATTGAGATTATATTTTATGCGAAGTATTCAACATTCAACAACGAAAATTCATGCAGAATTTAATTTGGTTCGTCTGCAACATAAAAAGAATGTCTCTTGTCGCATTGTTTGACATCGAAAAGCCAAAAATAACGCAAACCGGTATGATATATTCTGTGTTCAAACTTTTCTTTGCTTATAGCATCGTGTGTAGGGCGATCTACCCAAGAGCTGCTGTATAAAATTGTCTTTTAATTCAGTTGAAAAGAAGTGAATGAATGTTTTCATACCAATCCAATTCATTGCATTTTTCCAATTTGTCCCGAATGGATGTGAGCCAACTCTAATGTCGCATTAGTTTCAGTAAAATTGTCAATTGTTATTTTGTTAACATATGAGAACGAATATTGTTATCGATGAAAGTGGCTTCATCATCGCTGATTCAGCTGCCAGCATGCATTGCATGAGAATAAACTGAATGTTAATAATCTGATTGCATTTTTTCGATTACGTTGGAGAAAAGATCAAAATTAAATTCATTACAGAGAAAGGTCAGTCGCCTGTATAACACGCCCTATACATATCGTTGTAGGAAATTCCATAAACATAATAATAAACATAATAATAGATAATAATGAATATTATTACCGACGATAAAGTATACGGTGACGGTGCAACGTTTAATTTTCAATAATAACTTAATTACTGATTCTAATAACAAATATCCTGTAGATGCATTTCACTTAACCTAAAGGAAATGCTGATTTTGCGCACTGTCAAACAAACAAATTGTGTACCGCAGACGATTTATCGAATTTAAATGTTCCTGAAAATCTGCAAAAAATCAATGCATGTGGTGTGGCATTCCTCCTCAGGATTACACTATATTTTCGATTAAATTACGAATCTTAAACACGGCTATCCATTGAAATTCGTTATTTGTTCACTACCACGGTAAATGTGTCATCAGTCGTCAATTTTTATTTCAGTTTTTAACCACACCAAACATGATTCATTTGTAATGAGAACCAAATAGTATAGTGAGCAAGGACTAAAGGGTTTAATGAAGAATTTTTACCTTAGAATTAATTTTTTGTTTTTTAAATTCCGAAAATTACGGCGTCAATCTAGATAATCAGCTATGCATAGGCTTTACCCAACCAAAAATATATATCAAATAAATTCAATGAACAAAATCTCTATGGTGAAATGAAATCTTCTGGAAATGCGATACACATTCATGATTCAGCCAAATACGATGTATACTATTTAAAATTCCTAAAGAGGTCGTTATAAAAATTTACAAAATCACGTTATTTCAGATGAATGAATAATCTCCAAACAATGACATTTTCTTCGCATTCATTGATTTTTGATCCCGAAATTTGAATATTATCATATCGCACGCAAACAACGTTCATCGTACATATTTCCAATTTAATCGAATGCGTGACTCACCATGTTTCTCCTCCTCCTCCTCCTCCTCTAATTCCTACCCATTTTTCAAGGTCAAGTTTACATATATGTTTATAGGATAATATATTCTAATTGGAATTGGTGGAAAATTTTGTCGCGTTAATGTTGAACCAAAAGAAAAACATGGTTTCAAATCAATTTCATTCATTCAAAATTCAAACCGAACAGGATTAACCCTCTCCGTCCCCATCCACAATGTTTCTCTGGTTACCAGTTACCAGGTGCATTTGAGATTTCTATCATGAAAATGTTGATTGGGGATTTACCAGAAAATACGATATTTATTCTAGTCAACCGCCCGAACAACTAACTATTCACTGTCGTCAAGCTTTATCATTATTCTCTGTCATCTCATTGATGAACGAACATTTTCCACACGTTATCATTAAGCGTCTGCTGCAACAGAAATGGGAATAAAGCTTGGCATGTCCATAAAAATAGAGAAAAAATTACTTCAGTAGTCTGGATGGCAATCACCACTATTTCACAACTTCGTCTCACACTTTGATAAATAATAAATAAGTGCTGGTTTTGGATGTTGTTATAAGTGTGAATTTATAAATAACAATTGTATAGTTGAATCAGGAATATTGACGAGATGAATATTGAATAAGCTTTGAAACATGCCGAACAAAAAATTCCAAAAATACACTCACTTATCAAAGAAACACCATTCATTGCAACACTGCTTCTTATCTTCAAATGATTTTCCAATTTACCAATTCATAAATTGCTATCGTTTCCAAAACGACCACAGTCATGGGAATTGGGAATCAAAGGCTCGGTGCTCTTTCAATGGCTGCATTAGTCATTCCATTGGGATATTATTATTCGCACTGGACAATACTTTGAAGATGAAACTATGGCAACAGAGTGCCTTACCATTCTTCCGAATATGTATCGGTATTGCTGTATCAATTGATGGAAAACACTCTGAGTGTTTGCTAAATAATTATTTATTTATTGAAAAAATCTTTATCATTTTATCATCGGCGATGACATGAACATTGAACATTTGCTACCTACGACTTAATCTGATTTAACGATGTTCAACAGTCAGAATGATGTCGTTTAAGCGAATGGCACTACAATCGTAGAATTAATGTAATGAGCACATTAAATTCGATGAATATGTGCATAAATTCTGAGCTTTGCCCATTTGTCACAATAACATTTCTATCACCCGATAACATCAATTAAATTTGTACGAAAACCTATGATTTCCATTCAAATGGCTATGATAAAGCGATAATAATCGATCCAATGAACATCGATATGATATTGTGATTAAGATTTCACCATCCACTACGTTGAATTCAGTGCTATATCTTATGAAGCTTCGATTGGCTTCTACCATCGAAGTGAATATCAGCTTTGTTCGGTTATTTATGAATGAAAAATCTCTGCATACCTCATTCCATTTCACATACTGATTGAATAGATGATAAATGATGATAATATTGCTTATCATGAATTAGTTTTCTTTAATGGAAACTTTGCATCGGTGAAGATTTTTCTTTTATTTCAGTTCAATTAGGTAAATGTTGATGTTGCTCGCTTTGAAATGATTTCGCAAAACTTTAATCGAAAGTGCTTGTGCATGATGAGTTCGTCTGGGGCATAAGGAACCGAAAGTATCATAAATTTTCATAATTAATAATTAAGACGAAAATAGCACTGGTGCTCTGAGTTCCGAGACAAATGACAGCAAAGATTACACAACAAATAATGGATTTTTTCCCCATAATTTCTCACTTATTTACTGCAACCGGATTGGAGAAAGTATTTCTTCTGTAAATTCTGTAGCAAAACAATTAAAAATCCGAAAATTCTGACTTAAAGCGATTAATTTGCTTTTCAATTCCTTTTTTTATGATGTACAATTGAAGCGTCAACACCACATGTAGATATACAAAAAAAAGCTCTCAAAGTTTTTTCTTTAAATCTCAATGACGAGTGAAAATCTATTTCAGCTTTATTTGAAAAAACACTTAAGCATTATGTGATGTTTGTTTGTGTTGGCCTCTAGCGAGCGTCTGAATGAATATTTGATGAAAGACCCATGGGAAACAATCGACTAAGCAAACAAATTTATATAAATGGTATAGTGGTTGACGCTGCCTGAGCCTAAATATTTCGTGAATATTAAATCAGTGGAAAAACGGAATGTCTTTACTGCTGTAGGAATGCATACGATATTCTTATCAATTGTTTGATGAATATTTTCATTTTCAGTGTTTAAAGGTTCTTTTGTTTGATAGTAAATCCCTAAATCTCAAAGTGCCACTTCGACCAATTCGATTCGGTACGAAAATGTGAAAAATCCGGCCCAAAATTTGTTCTCATTTTTTTTTGTGTTCATCAAATGAAGGTATATTTTACACACAACACGTTTTGTGCGTATTTTGTGGGTTGTGTCAGGATTGACCTCACACTGCATGCGGATTTAAACATTTGGAACAAATATATTTTTACTACCAAATTAATCGGCAATGTATTCGTTCATTTTAAACAAGAAAGCAGGAAACTTGGCCTGAAAACGTAGTCATCGTTAAATTAAATTCGTAACTCGTACCAATTTAACGAGAAAAAAGTGTGACGCTATCATAAAATACACACTTCATATTCAGTCTAGACAAACACATTTTATGTGCTACCAAATTTTTGTAGTTATAACATGCAAAAATGGAAAATCAAAAGATGTCACAATAAATCATGGGCAAGGAGCGTTTTTTTTATGTTGTGTTGAACTGCCGTCACGTGCATTTAAAATTGCACACGGACAATGTCAAAAGGAACAAATTTCCAGTTGCATGGCTTGATTTGACGTTTTTCGTTATATTTTGTATTAATTTTAGTGATCTTTGTGGTTGCAACTTTTCATCCTTACCGAGCCAAACTTCTGCAACTTTGTTGAGTTTATGTATAAAAACTTTTTGTAATAAAGATACCCTTTTTTGTAACGTTGTGTCGATTAGTTGCATATCAGTTCAATGACACAGAACTGATTTTCAAAAAGAAAAAAAAACTACCTGACTCGTGATGTAGGATGTTCCATCTTTGAAAAACCATCCGCATCGGATCTTTTAAAATAGTTTGAATTTTGTTTTCTTGAATATTTAGTCCAGAGTTTATTTAACCATCGCAAATACTGCCGGTGAAGTTATTTATAAAAGTTCTCGTAGGAAGATTGCATTGTTTCCCTATTCAAAATCAAAACAAAAAGTTTGAAAATACTTTTCTCACAAAATGTTAAACGTTTTTTTTTCTTATCTTTTTTTTCCTCTTCAAGAATCCCAAACAAAGTTCGCTCGATGTTTACACGGACATTAATTTCTTTTCATTCCAAATTTTTTCTGAATTTTTACCCTTTCGTGCCTTGGGCGAGCGTTTATTTAAACTAAGGTGGTTTATCATTGTTCCAAACAGGACTATGGTAATTGCATTGTACAATCATGAATAGCTGATTTAATCTTTAATCTTTGATGGCCTCGGTGGCTTAATTTAGTTATATCAAATAAGGAATATTACTTGTCCCAAAATGAAACAAAATGTAGTTAGGTCTCCAATTAATGAACGACGAAGTGAGTCAGCTTTTTTTAAACAAACATCAACTTTTGGTGCTGAAAACTTTTATTAATTTTTATTATATTTTTTGAGCATTTCTCACAATTTGTGCTCGCTATCCTGTGGCTGCTGTTGCGTCGGCGAACCATTTGTTGTTTCAGTACCGCTTTTATTCACTGAATATTCAGCTCAATCAATTTCCTTTCAACTTTCATTATTGTATGAGCAAATCGAGAGTGTTCATTCAGAAAAAAGCCGCTTTTTTTCGGTTCCATTCAAACGCAATTAAATGGGGTGAATTTTGATCGTTCATCAGAACGCCAAAATGCAATGAACAGAGAGAAAATAGAACCTGAATTTCCGGACGTGTGTCAATTTTTTTCAAACGCATTTCGTAGGTAGCCCCGTTGTTTTTGCTTCTATTTTTAGCGTGCGAAAATAGCATTTGCTCAACTGACATATATTTTCATTTTTGCCACCACTTTCACATTTTGAATTATTGCCTGCGGCTTTCTGCTGTTATTTTGTTTCCTATTTTTGCACAAAAAATATCTTTTGTGTTATCGAATTGGCCCGATTCTTCAATATATTGCTCATCCTGGAATTTCGCTTATGCTTTCAATGATGCAATAATGATACAATTCTATTATTATTATTTCTACACAACAATATTAGTTATTATTAGTTTTTACTTCCGATCGGAATCCAATTCAAGCTTCAATTAGTATTCATTCAAGGTTCACCTTTCCGGTATAGACGACCACGAATCATCGAATGAGCCAAAAGTTTCAAGAAAAATTCGGAATTATTAGCCAGTTTCACCATTGTTGAAGTTTGACTTTAATCGATATTATTAATAGAACACCAAGTTTTGGCATCACGATCCAAATTGTTCGGCATTCTTCGATTGAGTTTTGAAATACTCAACACTTAACACTAAATACATTCATATACCTGCAATATTTGCCTGAAGTGTATCATTTCTGTGGAAATTGAAAACCTCACAAAATACGTGCCTCTTGAAATGAATATCATCGCATTCACCGACAACCAATAGCAATAGATATACTGGCGCCAGCAGAATTGCAATCTGGAAAAATTACCATTATCTCCAAGGAATTGATTGCATAATTGCAAGTGTGAACCGAATTTTTATTGTTTTATGGGCTAATCGTAAATGATATTAAGTGTCTTCAATGGCTAGACGAAAAATTAATGCTCAATGCTCATTTATGAATTTCTTGTGCTCAATGTGCTCGTCGAGACTATGAGTATAATCTTTGATTGGAATCATTCCCGAAATAGAATCATCCATATTCATTTGTGTCATACACATTCACCATTCAACACAATCGTCGACACAACGTCTATCGGTATTATTTACTACCAGCTATGCAAAAACAATGATATACTCAAATTTCGAACATCATTTACAACGGCAATGATAATGTTTGCTTCACTCTTCAAAGGGGGGGGGGGGGGGAGGTCTTTTCTCCAGAAAAAAGTGATGACCTTTGACCAGCACAAATCATGTGTATTTCACTGCAGTGAAAAGACATCAGAAAAAATTGTTCTCAAAGTGAATATTAGAAAAAGGAGAAAACGACATCGGATTTGTTTCATGATGATGGGGCGGTTTTTTTTCGATTTGCATATTTTTGAATTGAAAATGTCCAGTTCCTGCCATACATCTGCTTTAGGTATTGTATCAATAGTTCTTCTCATGTCAAATTAACATGAAAATTACTAAACGACTTTCTATTTTGCAATCTTCACATCTCATCATCCTTTCCTTGGTTTTATTATTCATGTACTTGTCCGATTTGATAGCAGACACTGAATCGATTTTTTGGTCAAAAGAAATCCACATAATGTAGATTTATGCTGGATAGTTTTCGTAGAACGCAATAAATCTTTGTTCACATTGAACAGATTATCATTATTATTATTATTATTATTATTTTGGTTGTTTTTTCTTCGTAGAAAAATTCGAATGCATTTTCTACTTGATTGAATCTACAATCAGCAAAACATTCTGATTTATTAATAAATTATTGTTATTCAGATTTCAGACTGACAAATCTTTTAAGTTTTTCGTTCGTTTTCTTTTTTTCTGTCGAACGATTGCAGTGAACGTCTCAGCAAGATATTAGAATCGATTTCTCATCCAAATTAGTCTCACATATGGATGTTTTTATTTTATCTCTTCATTTTCTATTCCATATTCCATATCACATGTTTACAGGCGAACATTTTCTGGAAAAAACATGGAAAATTGAAAAACCTCATATAGAAATGCAAATCCATTACTCTTGGCCACAAATCGAAAGTGTAGAATTGGAAATTTCATCCTAAGTCGCTCAGGAGAACGTTTCCATTTTCAAGTGCAAACCACTCCAAGTATGCACGACGTTCGCCCTCAATACACTGAATATACATTCTGTTTACATTATTTTTTTTCGTTTTATCTGCGTCAGTGATCGAATTACTCACTTGAATTGGTTTGTAAATAGGAAAAAAAACCAGCATTCCATTCGATGAGCATGGAACACAAGGCATAAAGCATAAGACAAAATGCCCGCTAAACCATTTTCATTTTGGTTGGAAATTCATTTAGATTTTTCTTGTCGCAAGCACAAATATTTGTTTTCCTATTCTTTGATGATAACCTCAGCACCAAAAGAAACAAACAAAACCACATCGCAAATGAAATTTGTATGATTATTGTTATGATAGCACACAGCAACCGTACACATCAAGGAAACAAATTTCCAAAATAGAGACGTTAAAATGGTAATTTTCCTAGTATTGTTGTGTGTTTGTGTCTGTGGTCTTTTGTTTCCCATACGACCAATAAAAATGGATCGCAAAAGCAACAAAAATTGAAAAACGACACAACGAATATACAAATAGAGAACCTGGTAACTGGCATCTGGTAACGGCTATAAACTTTCACTCCACACGAAATAAATCCGAAATGGAAAATGTCTATCGTCGCAGGGACCTGTTTTACTCGTGAAACGTATTTGTGAATCATTATTATTATGAGGTTGCTCAACTCTTCAAATGTTTTTTCGTTTAATTCTTTTGACTGAATGCGATACGATTGTATGGGAAGAAAAAAAGGACTTACCAAGGCCAAAATTGCCTCTTGAACAGCAACACAGAATAAAAGTAAATAGTATGCAGAATCGCAACATTATTTGGTCGATAATAATAATATGACAACCGAGCAAAAAAATTGCATTATTTATCGCCATGCCGTTCGTATCTTGAATCTAGCTCTGCATAATTTCCTTGGCTAAAATTTCATATGTAAGATTCGGAAAACTGCACGAAAGAAACAAATGAAAATTGAACAAAATACAAATATAAAACGTGATCGAATGTTTTGTTTCGACAAAAGCGGCCAAAAGCAAAAATGAATTTCATTCCTTTGTTCGGCAAATCCGGTGAGCTCATTTATTTTTGCATTATCGCCGTCAAATACGTTCCAAAATCAGAGGCAAATTCACTTTCGTCTGCTGTGTGTCATTGGCTGAAGTGATTTGAAACGGATTTTCTATGCGCATAATATTTCAAGTTCAATATCAATCCAAGTTCACATTTTCACAATATCCGGAGCTTGAAAACAGCACAAAAACTGTGTAATAGTGTGTGGCAGAACCGTTTGTTGCTACTCGAAGCGTTTCGAATGACGTATATTAGGATGAGGTATAGAAGAGCATATACAATGAAGTAGTTCAGGTAATCTTCGTTGCGAATCATCTAGTTTATATATTTATGAGACAAACAACAAACACATAGTCTCTTACCTGCTTTCCGGATTTAATAGGAGTTTCGGTTGAATCTATTACCATGATCGCTTTTGACATGCAAATTTCAATCAACGTGTGGGTCACGTATTTCGGAATTAGCACCATATGAATGTTCAATGTTCAAATAGGCAAACCATTTTTGTTATTTGATGTCATGTTTTACAATAAAATAAATTGAACATTTCCAAAACTTTCGATGGTACGTCTGACGACATATTGAAATAAAAAAAACGAAAGTATTCGAACATTCAATTTGAAACTGTCGAAATGCTGCGACTTCATTGATGTGATTCGTAATTCTGATTATATAAAGGTCGATGGTCGGGGCTCGATTGATATCGTTGTCGATGAATCTTTGCTACGCAACAGTAAAACACATGCTGTTTTTCATACAGTTTATCGGCAATCGCATTGTGGGAGAGCGTGTTTTTCTTTCTCATTTGAAGAATTTGACATTGAAAAAGGATTTTATCATTTATCATTATTTCAGTCGAATTTCGATTTACTGTTCTCATCAGAAAGCTCTTGATCAACTCAAAGATAATAATACATTCATTTCACTTTTTTATGCTTACGGTTACATTTTATTAGATGGTCATTGGCCATCCAGGCATGGTCCGCTTGTTCTTTTGAGCATGTCAATTTCGAATTGTATGTGACGTTGCAAATAAATGCAAAATCTCGTATATATTGTACATACTACATATTAAAGAGTTAAATTTTTTGGTTGAAGATATGTGATGTTATCATTTTTGCTTTATATTTAGCCTAAAATAAGTCATGGAAACGCACGAACAAGAAAATTTATTCGATTAAGTGTGCATTAGATTTTGATGATATTGTGTTATTTTACATTTCGGCCAATACTTTATTATTGTGTATCCGCTATGGGCTTTGAATTTCAAAGTATAACTTTACAGCTGATCTGGCAATCGGAAACGAAAAACGGAGCACATTTATATATTCATAATGTGCTGCAGCATTGAAAAGTTGAGCAACTAAATCGATTTGTGAAACACATATCAATCGTGAGCAAACACACTGATATAATTCAGTATTTTTTCGCTTCCTGTAAAACCATAACCGGAAAATGTGAAATCAATTTGGTTTCTTTTCCGCCTCACTTACAAGAATATACGATTTTGTTTTGTTCGCTTTGATCGAATTACATTCAATTGCTGAAAAAAATGTATTCGATGTCAAGAATTGTCCTCACTCTTCACCAATCTGATCAACGGATATGGAATAGTAAACAGTCAGCTGTTTGAAAGTTATTCATAAGTGAGTGAATTTGAAAAAAAAATGAACAAAAATAGAATGGAATGCCAATTTGTTATTGTCTCAGACAACCAAAAAAGAAAATAAATTTCTTATTTATGAAAAAATGCATTAAATCAATTTCAAAAATATCATCGTTCACAAGTCTCGAAAAAGTTTCTGCTGGTGATTTCGTGAATATTTATTGGATTAAGTTCCAAATATTCAGTAACCGAGCTCCTACGGAAACATTTCCATATCTAAATGAAACATTGATTTCATCTTTAATCATTTTGCATTTTTTGAGCGTAAAACATCTTGTGTCAGTCGAAAGTTTCAGCTCATTGGTGTAATCTTGATTCGCAAATGTCTGAGATATTTGAAACAATATTGCAGACGGTCGTCGGTCGTGATTTCTGTGGTTTTATTAACACTGATGGAAAATTGTGTTCCACATCTTTCGTTCAGTGGAGACCGATTTCAAAGTCATAGACAAAGTCTTCAGGCATTCAGACACATGATCATGAAATGAGAAACTTAACTACTGGTTAATAAATCGCATTACGTTATCCGTGTTTCACGCCATCGGACAAATGAACCGGAATACGAAAGGCCATAAGGAAGCCTAAGATGCCGAACAATCACATAAATATACAATCCATTTGTATGCAAATACACTAAACTCCGTACAAATGAATGTACACAAAAAGACAGTTATTTTAACAATGTTAACAATTTACTACAGCATAAAATGGACGAATTCATACGTTTCAAATGGAATTTTGTTGTTTTGAAAGGCCGAATAACGATCCCATTCACATGACTTCCATGAATGAACCGGTTAGCGCGAAATTTGAATCATTGCATAGTATAGATTGTGATAAAAGCACAATATTTCTTCGATTTAAGACAGTTGAATGGCAAAATAAATTACTAACTTTCTGCTGTTTTATCCATATACACAGTTATACATATACAAAGAATGAATCACCGCATCTCAAATGTCTAGGTCTAAAATGAAAGCAGTTCTTCGATACAATTGCTCGGTAATATTCTTTTGCTGCTATAAATGTTGCCTCAATCGCTAATATTATATTCATATATCGTAAAAACGTTAAAAGTTTTTAAAAGACGACCGGCTACCAAAATAAAAATATTGTTCCTTTTTTTTGTTTTATTCTGTCAGAAACAATAAATTTCCGAACATTTCCCAAAACACTGTTTCGGATTTCGGATTTCGGAATGATGGAATCGAAACAACAAACCGAAAGATTTATCGTCTGATGCGAACCGTCATGATACCAATTCGAATAGAGAGAAACTCATTATAAATGACCAAATAATTCACACGCTTCTTGCAATTCATCGTAAGCTCCATCACATTTTCCGAAAATTATTGGTAAAACCAGAAAAAGGTGCCAACGAAAAGTTCAAAAGTCATTAAATTTTTTTCGAACGCATGGTTTAGCAGGTAGCAAAAGATAGGAAGCATGGCTTTATGAAAGTTTCTAATTCAACTTATGATTTGAAATCGATTGGACGCTGATATTAAGCTATGGGAAGTAAATTTGATTGCTCCCTCCCGGAAAGGAAACAAACAAATCGAATGGAACATTTTGTGATGACGTCAACATTTCCTTTGTTTTGGTAGCCAAATCAATAACATATTTATAATTTCCCAATTCCGAATGATGTAAACGGTTAAATGGTTGACATCATTGTCTGTCGAAATTCGTTGAAAGCCAAATAATTCCTATTTCAACCCATCCGTGACTGTTTATCCAATTTCGTTGTCTCTTTTGAGCTCGTTGCTTGAGCGAATAATAATGGTATCGTAAGCCATTTCCTCGTCCCATTTGAGCGCTTTGATTATAAGATATGAACAACTAAGTTTGGTTTTGGTTGGCCTTATGACTCGTTTTCCGGATAATAATTGCCAGAAAATGTGATTCCACAAATACCTTGAATATAATTCAAGGAATTTCGATTTTACAAGAAGAAAAAAAAAACATTTGAACAAATTTCTTATGGAATTGTGGCAATTGAGCCGCTGTAATATCTAACGTCTGATTCATTTGATATGGACATTTTTGGAAACCATAAATGGAATATATGTTGTGTCTATCTACATAGTTGATATTATCGTAAGCCATTCGAAGCCATTAATGCTTCTTTCATGTACTGGAAACTTTTGGTGATTTCAAACATTTTCGTGGGCGGTTAAATACAGATTGAATGCTTTAATTACATTTCGACTCGCCCACCATTCGTTTGACGGTTTGATTTATTTACTCTTTCAGTGTTGGAAGCGTTAGAAAAAGCGCATGATTCATCCAAATTTCACTTTTCAGTATTTGCAATAGCTTCATGCCATTTACATGACTTTGCATTTGATGGTCGTGTATCCAATAAAAAGGAGAAACGATACACATCACATGAGAATAAAATGAGCAATTGAATGGTATTGTGTACTTACTTATGGCTGATGGCAGAAGCTTTAATATGAAATAATATTTTAATTTTGCAGATTTTTACGTAATGAAGATATTTTACATGTTTCTTAGTTGATGCCAGGCGAAATTATATTTGAAGTGCATATGCGATGTACGATAGCAACGAGAAACAAAAAACAAAATACGAATACACGAAAATTTCTTTGCGTTGCAAAAAAAACATTAAAAAATTATGGAAAATGGCTGCCATTAAAGGATTAGACGCTTGATTAATAATTTTGCATTCATTTTACAAGCCTTCATTGTGTCTATAATACCTAACCTTGGTTAATACAGGTCTTTTGTTCACCGCATATGTGCTCTTCAATGCCTGTTTGTCTTGATGCTTTCGTATCCAGATCAAAACCAACGAAAAGCTGTACACTTTCAAGTGAAGTGTTTTCTAAGCAATCAAGCGCATTCCGCATTGAACAGAGAGAGAAAGAGAGAGAGAGAAGAGAGATGAAACAATTCTGATCGCCTACAGCCAAACGCTATTTCCGACTGATTCATATATTACCAGGAACATATGCTTTGAATAGCAAGCGTCTGAGATTATTGTTAAGCCATTTTTACTTTATTTTCAATGAAAATAATATCTTTTTTATGGTTCGATTTCCCAAGTCTTGCGGCTTATATTTTATTTGATGTTCGTTTTTGTTTATATTTTGCAATGTTTCTTAGAAATAGTCATAGATGAGAACGGAAATGATTGATATTATGTTTCTTTTATGGCACTTTTATTTGTTTGCCAAATTCTTAGGAATAATTTCGATGCCATTGTAGCACAGACGTGTATGCGAGCACACGATCCGATTAATGATGTGTGGAGTGTGCACAGTGTGTATCTGCAAGTGAATTGGAATCAATAGCTCCGGTCTTTTCACTGTCTTGTGTATTCATGATTTTGGTTTTATTCCGAACGGTACACATGAAAATAAAAGTACTTCCGTTGTCAACAGAATCATAAAAATATGATTCGATTTCCAAGAGACAAATCGAAGCACTCATTTTTGTTTGATATTTAAATATTAGATGTGGTTGATATTGTTGTGATTGGTTCGTGCCTTTATAAAATGTAATCGACATCTGTGTTCTGATAAGAATGGTGAACGGTGAACCATATGAATTACGCATTCAAATGTAATCGTTTCATGGCAGCGGAATCGATTTATTGTAGTTTTTCAACAAGACCACTTGTAACAGACATCACTTTATATCGAATATTCAACAATTTGGTTTAATTCGAACATATTGTATGCAATGAATCGAATTGCTGTCGATCGGGAATTCAATATTCAAACGAATAGTTGATGGAGTCTGCGAAAACCGCAGCCATTACAGTTCAACGTTCAATGTTCCGAAAACCAAAAAAGAAAAAATTAATCGATCATTGAAAAATATCATCCATTTCACAATGAAATTGATGCTTTCTGATAGCGGTAGCGGTTTGAATTTAAATTATTGTTGAGAACAGGAAATTCAAATTAAATAGTCCAATTGATCTGTACACATCCGTTGAACTTAATTTCACCAATACATCGAAAAATATCCAGCTAAAAGTGGTCAAACTGTTAATCGCTTAATGAACACTTTCAATTCCATCCATCCATCCATCGATACAAAGAATACGTACGAATAAATGATGGTACGGTTGAATAAGAATACGATTAAAAGGGAATTCGACCGAAAAGGTGCTTCCGGTGACGATTTCATTTGGGTCAATTACGAAACAGTGTTTCCATGAAACTCTAAAATTTGTTGTTTACGTGACGACGTATTTAATCGTTGGCCGAGTGATTAATGAACTTAAGAAAAATGTTCATCCCGGTAAACATTCAAGTGATTCATTCCATTTAATGCGATCGAAATGCTGCCCACTTAATGAATTATAACGCCATTAATCGATAATGGTACACACACAGTGGCGAGCATCATATCCAAAGCTCACCAGTGTATGGTGTAGCAAAAAGAAACACAGAATCCTGTCCCGTGATAGACGTAAATATTTAATGCGTCAAAAGTCTTAAAATTTTTCATTTACATTTTTGCAAGTGCAAATGATTTCAGACCCTAAAACTGAACGCAAGTCTGGCATGAAGAATTCATCTGAGACAAGATGAAGAAAAAAGAAAATCAAGTCATTTTGTTTACTGGATTCTCGCTAGATGATAATAATATAAATTGAATGGCCTCATTCACAATGTCTGCGACATAAAAAAATGTATTTAATTTGACTAGGAAATATGTAAACAACAAGACGGATTTCAAATTCATAATGGCAAATCATGAATGAAATATCGCTCAAATATACCTAACTCTATGCTTTTCTGCATAATTGCTAATTTTTTTAGACTTTTGTTTTCGACAACTTACTCGCAACTCACAAACTCTTTGGTCTGTTTGTGAGCGGATGCAAAACTTCTGAAATGGTTTCGAAGGGACAAGTAATTATAAACAAAATTCTAATGACTTCCATTCAAAGAAAAAAAAACGGAACAATTTTAAGGCCATGAGTTATCATATACACTTGACAATGATTCCACATCTAAAATCTACATTTTATCAAAGAATTTTTCAGCTCGTTTGATTCGATCAGGCAACAACGTTTCATCAGCTCTGTTTCTCAGACTGTACACAGTCAAAATAAATAATTTAACTACTGATTAACCTGTTTCAAAGCTTTTCCATTGGATCGATGCGTATAATGTTAGACGAAGTTGCTATTTGAAGCATTCGATTCAATTGAATGAATGAAAAACTTACTATTGAAAATGGAAATATAATAGATGTTCATTAGAAAAATCATGAAATTGATTTTCTCGATTCGATTACTGTTTAGTATACTTTTTTCTTCTTCCATTCGCTAAATTTTCAATGAAATAAATTTCTTATTTATATCGAAATAAGTAACACGCTCAATTTCATCGCTATTAATAACTGTGTTACAAAGAAATACTTTGGTAAATTCTTTGTTAGTACACAATGCCTTCGCTCTGGTGACCCATTCTAGTTATCCGAAATTCGTATTATGTAATTTGAGATTTGTTATTTGAATGGCTTCGGGTGAAATATCTTGAATTTCTCCATTTTGTTCATGAAGAGAGATTTATTATTATTATTATTTTTGTATTTCTAAAAATAAAAATCTACCGGAAATGTTTAGGACCCACTAGTACTACGTTACCCCATTTAGTATCCAAACCATCAATGCCATACTCGAACTTCTCGAATCGCAGCTGCTGATTAAGTAAACCGAGAACTTACCTTTTTCACTTATAATGCGGATAAATGCGCATCTGGTAAATGTATGGAAATTGAAACACATTAAATGAAATCTGAACGGTTATTATTGTTGTTACAACATGTATTATAATTTCATAAAATACGTTCATCGATATCCAAATATCCATCCAATAAGCTTTTTGACACATCAACGGCCTCAACCAATGACCGTTAGCTCTTCTTTCCATAAACTATTCATTGACGATAAAATCCTGTAATTTATGCTTATTATTACATGATTCAATGTGGACAAATAACATATTCCGTAATGACTATGCCAAGCTAACTTGAATTAAAAACACTAAACACATTGAAAAGAATATTAAATTTATCTGAATTCAATAAATTTTATATTTGAACAATGAAACTAGAATTTATACAAATATTTTCCATTAATTTGACTAAAGTCACCGATCTGGAACGTGGGACTTTGAATGTTTACCTATTCAATGAATAGCAAATGATGAATTGAATCGATGATTGAAATATTATCAATGAAAATATCAATAGGTGACCTTGAATCCTTTTTATATAGCGATATATAATTATATTTTTACATCCCACGTCTAAATATTGTTATGAATAATATAAAAATCAATCGACACCATGACAACCTCGTTCAGTAGACACAAGATACGATTTAATGGGGATGAGCATATGCGTTGATCACCAACTTTTTCATTTCATGCCTCGTTATGAATAACACCAACACAAGATCCATTGAACCATAATAAAAGATAAAGGTGTGCATATAATTTACATCAATTTGTACGGGTTTACGGTAAAATTCCATCTAAAACATGTCCAATGTTGACATTTCAATTTTGATTCTCTGGTTTTAATTCACAATTCACCTCAATCAGTCTCTCAAATTGTTTGCATGTTTTGATGAATGTTCGCAAGTCAGCGAGCATTTTTTCATTGTCATCATGTTTGCGTAATTGATATATTTTTAAGAATATTGTTCATTTCCTTGGTTGAACGGATCCGATTTAACTATGTGACTTCACTGCTTTGAGTATTACCGATTGGGCCGCCACCGATGCTGATGCGTCTCGTTTCGTGAAAACGTTTACAGCAACGAAATAAATTCATGCACGCCTTACGAAAGCCACGATTCATAAAACAATATGTTATCGGATTGCAGCAACTTGATGAATAGGCCAACAATTGAAAATATGTGATGGTCGTATAGCCAAGTGTTTGATAGACATTTTGCGAATCGAATAAGGTTAATGTATTTATCACGTACAATGGTGTCCAACAGATGAAAAATTCCAATACAACAACGAATAGCATTTGAATGACACGTTTTTTATTTTGTAGACTTTTTTCGGTATTTGTTCTGTGTGTGCGTGTGGTGTGTTTCATTTGTGGGTAAACAGTAAATCGTCGTAGTTGTAATGAGGTAGAGCCACAAAAAAAATTTATCAAAAGAAAATTAATAAAAGAGAAAAATGAAAAATGTCAGATTAAAGCTGGATAAACAGAATATCTGTCACAGACACAGTAAACATTTCAGTTGACTCAAATTAAACGGCAAACATCTCAAAAATTTCAAATTTTATTAACAATTTGATTTAAGCGCTTCTATTCCCCCTGTCATGTGTGAATTTTGTCAATTTAAACAAACAATTTAAAATTATCTTTCGAAGATTGACATTTTGGCTTTAAAGGTAAAACGTGAAGGATGTCTCAAGTAAGTGTGTGCTTAAATTTAGGGTTTTTTGAGTTTTATATACGAGTTATAGACGATCACAGTATGTTGAAAGTTAAATTAATGAACAGAATGCTAATTTGAAGCGTTTACCGGCGTCTTCATTTGACTGCGCAAGCAAATGGATGAGTCGATTTGAACTTTGAACAATAAATCAAACATTGGAGACTAATTTACGAAATTTCATTCTGATTTATACAATTAATTAAAATTGTAAAATGGATTATGAATACGTTTTATGTTGGTATGGAAAATAATTGAAGATTTAATATTGTTTTTTTCTTTCCTTTCTTCAAGAAGCCAGAGGGCTGAATGTCTAGATTTTATATACCGCAAAATATATCGACGATATCTACTGCATTGGCATTATTCAATTCAAATACTTTCAAGAATTGTTCACCGTTCATTTGAAATCATATGAAAAGAAAAACCTACCTCCTGAGTCCGACGCTCAATTTCTTGGAGCTCATAATATGCGGATCGCACATCGATTGGCTTTCATTGTCTGGTTGAATTTGATAGCAAATTACATTCTCAACATTGCTGCTAAACGTGGCATTTCGTTTTCCATTGTAGGAAACTGAGCATTTGCTTCGACTATTTGCGTTCAAATAGATTTTGATGGAATTTTTTGCTAAAATTGAAAAAAGAAACAAAAACAGAGAAAAAACATTCATAAGATTATGGTTTCGTTCAAATTTCAATCTAACATTCAACAAAATCAATGTAAACATCCTTAGAATTCCCAAATAAAATTTCTTCGGATTAAAACGCGTTAAACGTAAATTTCAATAGCCGTCGGTGATGTTATCATTATTAGGTTTATTAACTGAAATCAAAATAAAATCAATGATGACTCATAAGTCCATAGCCAATTTATTTGCTTCCGTTGGCAAAGAAATTTTGCTCTATGTACATTTCGGGCTTTGAATAATAAATCGATTCGATCAACATTATTTATTATTCCTTGTAAAAATGTGCCCGCTTGAAAATCAACATACTAACATCAATTAATGAGCTCGCTTTCAATTGAGTGAATCATTGAAATGAGATTGCGTGCAAAAATGCTAATAAAATCAAAACAAGAGCTGAACTCCATTTCAGCATTGAACTGAATTCACGTTTTGCTCCCCCCGCATGGAATCATAATCAAAATACAAACAATACAATTAACTGTATTTAACCTGCTAAATATTGATTAGTCGTGTGAATTTTGAATTTTGGACTTATTAATAGTACTTACATGCATGTTGATAATTATTATTTCTCGTTGATTTAACATAACGTTTTGTAGAACGTTCGACAGCCATCCCTTGCCATAGTGTTCTTGTGATGGAAAAATATGCGGACGAAAGCATTATCAACGGCAATATCAATAAAATAGCATCCAAAAATAGATTGAATGCGCGCTCATATTGTCCCGAATTATCTGGCCATTGTTCGCGGCATTTGTGATGACCTTTGCAAGTTCAATCGAAAAAATAAAAACAAACAAATTTACAAATCAAACCGAATAGGTCAAGAAAGAATTTAACAAACAAAAAAAAAATGACTGAATAAATATGTAGTACAATATATTTAGTCAAGGATGATTCGGTGAATGGAATGGTCTCCCATTTGGAACCGAAATTCGAAAATAGTAATTAATTAAAATGTTTGCTGTTGTGTTGGATTTAATTTTATTGTCTAAATCATTTCTACTTGATTGGTGTGCATGTATTCTGAATTTCAGATTGAAATGAATGTCTGCACAGATTTTTCCTTTGAAGGTGGTTCAAAGCTGATGACTTGACGATAATTTGATGTTTTTTGGTTGTTGGTTGTCGGTACACTAGTTACCTTTTATCATCACCAAACGAAATTGTAATCATCACAAAATCATCAAATCGATTTCAACCGTGATTATCCGACTCTCGATCCGATAGAAACTCAAATTGAATGTAATTGTGTACATCATGCATCAATGCTGCTGAACGCAGAATGCCATATATTGAGCAATGAAAACAATAATGAAAATGATAACAAGGAGCAATTATTCAGTCTTTTCCATTTGTAATTAAGTTGAAATTTGCCAAAGAAGAAATTTGGTGCAAAGGCATGAACTCATTTTGATTAAATAATATTCGCACCGAGGGCAAATTTGCTTCTAGTTCATTGACATGGGATTTTGTTTTTCTTTTGTTCCTTCCTTTTCTTTTTCTAATTTTTTTTTTCTGGAAATAGATAGCACTTATTAATGTATCGAATACCATCGAGTTTGCAATTACATTAAGTATTTGGGACAAAAATTACTATGCAATGTGGGAACCTGAAATGAAATATTGGACTGGAATTGACTTGATCAAATGGTTTTTGGTAATATTCTGTACTAAGTTTAACGATGTGCCTGGCAACAATGCTCCATCATTAAAATGCGATAAAATATGAAACCTGGTGACAATAGTCGGGCTTATGGTTTCAATTTCATCTTTCATAGTTCACAATAAACAGAGCATAATAATGACTATAATGAGAAAGAGTTAGTATTATGTATGAATTTTGCATTAGAAACTATAGTTAGTTTCCATGGAAAAAAAACTTATGGCACCGTCTCGGCGCCTTAATAAATGTGTCTAACATCAATATAATTTATCAATCATTCGCAATGTAATTTTTCTTATTTGTGGTATTTGCGCCACAAATTAAGTGAAAAATGAAACATTTAAACGAAATGTACGATAACGATGTGGGTTTGGTTATGATAAAAGCGACAATGGCTGTTCTTTGTCTTGCGATATTTTATGGTAAACTCACTCCATCCATTTACCTTTTTGTATCATTGAACATTCACAAATTGTTGCTCAAATTGAATTATTTGAAAATTGACAGGTCGCTTATCATTAATTATGATCTTCAATTTTCAACATTATCACTTGGGAATTTTTTTGAAGATAGAAAAAAAAACCGCCCCTGGACTGCAATTCATAATTAATAATACGACATGAACACCAAATACAACCGTGACTGTATCGAGAAAGGAATCGTTTCAAGCGAATAATTGATTAGGATTTGGTGCAAATTTATTACGTGACCTCATACAACAGTGAACTGCGTCGAGCTTATTGCTATCAATCGATTATCGCCTAGGACTTTTGGGAAATAAATAACTGTATGCGATCGAAGTGCTGTGCGATGACATACCTCATTCTTTACCATTATCAAAAAGTTTTGATTCGAAAAAGCGATAAATTTAATGGATGGTTATCATTGTTCACCTAATCGTAGTTTGATATGCGTGCTCGATATCAACATCACGGTTATCGGATATTTATCTTCGATATGTTGGGCGTATCATTAAATGAAACGAAAGGAAAACGAAAGCAGGTATTGAAAACTTTCATTTTTATCGATGAAAATTATCCGGTATCCGCTGTACATTTTATACATAAGAAAATGGAATCTGACTACTACTATGAGTAGTGAAGCCATTAATGGTTGTTAGCAATTGTTAGAACAGGACTTTATTTATATATTATTTGGTATTGTGATGATGGGTTCTAAGCACTGAGCATGAGCATGCTTTTCAATTTATGCTCGAATAATTTCGATAAAAAACTACGAATACATAAATTGATTCAGTTTTTTTTTTTAATTTCGATTACGATCGAAGCGAATGGAAAAAGAATGGATTCGTTGCCGTTTTCATGCTCATTTGTTTTTGTTTTTGTTTTTTCATCGTCAGTTTGCAGTTGAATGGGTCTTTGTGCCGAAGATTCCATCGACGGAATTCGCATTAATAGCCAACGCTTTTATTGCCAATCACAACAACAACAACAGCAAAAAAAACACTCACAATGGATGGAAAACGGACAAGAGTGCCTAACAACAACAACAACAACAAAAACAACAAAATGATTGAACAATGACGCGATGTTTTTGCATGAATGTACAAATCAGAAAATCGATTTTTTATCATAAAACAATAATAATTCAATTTGATTTGACATTGTTGTTTTTTTCTTTGCTGATTGATCCTTAAATTAAATATTATTCCATGATCAAAAAAATTTCAATTAGAATCTTACCCTGATTCGTTGGAATGAGACGACTAAAAATTGCTATTGGTGACATAAACACAAAACTTCCACACCATATTAATGCAATCAGTTTGTAAGCATGTTTTAATGTCTGCCAGCGACGACTTCTCAATGGATCACAAATCGCATAATAACGTTCCAATGCAATGGCGACCAATGTCCAAGCCGATACTGCTACCGACGATGCTGAAATGAAAATGATTTATTTGTAAATGGTGGTTAGTTGAATATAGTAAATTCTACGCTTGATTCGACTGAACACAATGTAATCCATTGATGATTGTGAATCAAAATGATTTATAAACGAATAGGATTTTGAAATGCAACCCAATTTATGGGTATCAATTGCATGAATACTCAGACCGATTTCGATTAATGTCGATACGTATTGCAATAGTTCGCAATGTATCACTTTGAATGACACTCGAATCCGGTTAGAAAAGTACTCACTCAATTATATCTTTTGATTTCAAGAATTTTCCAGCAGAACGACAGATTAAATAGAAATTTATAGCTATGGATATAAAGTCAATTACCTTGTAAAAATGGCAACAATTTACACATCACTTCACCAAAAACGAAATCACGCAGTAACGTTCCAATCAATGTGATTGGCATACATAATACACCTAATAGGATATCCGAAATGGCTAAATTCAAAAGAAATACATTTGTAATGGTTCGCATTCGGCGATTTTGTATCAATGTTAATATAACTAATGCATTTCCGATAATTGCCAACAACAATATTGTCACATAAAGTATGATTTGAATGCGTCCCGTTGTTGACCAATAAGCTACACTTATTGTTGATGGAGATGCCGTTGAGGTAGCAATCGTAATAGTTTCACTATTCAATGTCGTTTCGGTTACAAATGATTCGTTGGCCACTATTGAAAGCCAAGACATATTTCGGAAATCAAATTCTTCAAACGACGTCATGACACCGCACGTTTTGTGGTCAGAAAAAAAAATCGTTGTCAAAATTTTCGCCTGTTTCAAAACCGTTCATGCACACCAACTGCAAAAATGATGTTCGATTGTAAGTAGCGTGGGTTTGTTCTGTTGCTTGAATGATTTTTGTTTTGACTTTTACTTAGGATGAAATTGAATCGTCTTGATATCAGCTGCTCTTCAAGTTTCACTGTCCGATGTTGTTAATCAATTAAATTTATATAGATTTATAGATTGACTCAAGTGGAATTTATCTATTTTCTTTTTTCTTGTTTTTTTGTTTTTTGTTTTTCTTTACTCTATCCCCTGTTCGCCTCACTTCTCTTTAGTTTCACGGAATGTGACAAGGGTTGTTTTGTCAGTATTCAGAGACCTTTTTTTCGGAGTTTGTTCCCATTTTTCACATTTTTATGACTCGTATGACAGAATGTCTAACACTTGTTCGTTGGTTTTAGTATTTTCATCCCTTTATTCTCATTTATTCCATTGTCATTTCGATTCGACAAACAATGTGCATTCATCGAATTGTATTTGCTCTGGAATTCACCTTCGATTTGGGTGCACACGTGTCACAATTTTTTTTCTTATTCGCTATTTACTATGCGAGCGATTCCATTTTTTCGGTTCGTTCAACTGGATTTTTGCGTTGTTGATATTCCGTTAATCAATCTAGTCGGGATGGGCCACTGAAATGGAGAAGAGAAAGACGAGATGAAAGAAATTATTTGAATGAAAATGTTGCATTTTTTTTGGAAAATAAATTGAAAATGAGCTGTCAATTTCAAATATTTCAAATTCCAATTTCGCTTGGCATTCAATTGAATTGCTGGATACATTATCATATTTGAAGCTTAACTTTGAATTTGGTGCCGTTTTATTTTTTATAGCCAATCAGTGAAAATGTATAAAATTGTTTTCAACAATTTGTCAATAGATGTTTTTATCGCACATTTGATGACAAAATCCATATCGTAAATCCAACATGATGCTGTTCAGCATCAACAATGCTTATTGACTTCATTGACACCCGACATAAATGCTTTTTGAATTCACGACACCAACGATCAAACAATTCATCTGATGAAATCGAGAAACCATCAACCATTCGGTGTCTGACATTTTCGCTAAAATTGACAATACCCGAAAATCATTCAAATTATTATCATCGAATTGTTGCCGCAACGATTCGATCGAATGCTTTGTGGAAAAAGAAAAATGAGACCGAACTGTGAAAAATCATTGATTCTTGCTCTGGGCTGTTTGCAGATTGCAAATTGCCTGCTTAAGAGCAATTATAAGATTTACTCATCGATTTTGAATTTTTTTTACATCATTTTAAATTACTCTTATAAAGAACAGGCTTTAAAAGTGCCGTCGCAACAACAATAAAAAAAAATGCGATGACTGGTGGCTGGTTGCTTAAAATTGTTAAATCCAAATGTATTTATTGAAGCAATTAACATTAAACAGTTTTCAGATGAAATTTCGAAAATATACCATCGTCCTAACACACAGGACACACACACACATTCCGTTTAAGCTTCTATTTGGCAATTTTCTAAGTTGTGCGTCAATAATTGCCATGCTATTTATTTTATGTTTATTGTGTCTGTTGATCTAATATCAAGCCGTATTCAAAGCAATTACGAATTTTGATAGCAACGTATACGACATGCGATATCCAACATACATGCCATGCTGCAAGGCAACTAAAAAAGAAAGACACCGACAAAATATTTGTTTTGGTTTTCTTTTATTAATCAAATGAAATCGTATGAATGGCATCACAACCGTAACAAATGCTTTTCTGAGGCTTTTTTTCTGTTCCCAACACAGACAAGACTATTTTTTATTCTTTTTTAGCACCACCTGAATTTTGAATCCTGAACACAGTTTCATGCTCAATTAGATGGCGGTGATATTTATTTTATAAACTTTATTTCATTGTTATAAATGTGATGACAGGTGCGCTTTGCTCGGATACATTTCATTGCCAAAATGTCCATTGAACTGTTTAAGGTGGGAAAATTGAGCGTAGCTTATACTCCTCATTACAAAAACACAACGTTAAATTTTTGTATTGTTTTGCAGTCGACTGAAAGCAAAAATGCGTTTACAGTTTCCAGCCGAAAGATTTGAATGCACATGAAGCCGAGTAAATTACAGGTCCGAAATTAAAAATAAAATAAGAGAATAGAAAATCTGTAAATGAATCACCTCACATAAAACTCGCTAAAGCCTGTCTAAACCTGAACTGGAGACCGTTCACTTTATCATGTGTGGAAACAGGTGAGCCAAATGAAAATGCTGAAGGGAAAGTTGAAGAGAAAATGTACGCACAATAAGATGAATACAAGGCATATTCATTTCTACGAAACGTTATAAGGAATCGTGTGTGTTTGCACGTTGCATGCGTATTAAAATAAATCTGATAGACCTTCTATCAGCAATCGCCAACAAACTGTCTGCAAATAGAAATTTACAATAATCAAGAAACGTTTGGATCCTTCAAATTTGAAGGAATCCGGATGACGACGTCAGAGCCGAAATGAACGTGAAGCTATATTTATTTAACGGCAATACAAAATTTCAGAAATTTAATAAAATATACGAACCAACCAATTTAGGATCCATTTTGTTTCATTAAATAAAAGACTGAGTTCGGAAAAATAAAACCTTTTTGTACCTTTTGAAATGGACACGAATTGTTTCCAGTTAATACAACCGTCATTTTTGGCATATTTAAACTGACTTCCTGCACACATCAATGGAGCCGTATCAGAAAGAATATTATTATTCATCGCACAACAACAAATATGTTTTAGAAAATGTATAATCATCAACAATCAACATCGACAATAATTTCCCATTTGGAAAACGTTTAAATTGAATTAAAATTGAATAAAAGCTGAATGCTGTGAATAATTTATGGCCAATTCATCAAAAAATTCACCTTCAAAAAGCCACCATTACAGAAATGCCATCGTCAAAAGAAAACCAATAGAAATTTATTCACAAGTTGGTTTATGCACGTCTTCGAATTACATATTCATTGGAATCATCAAATCGTGGGTAGTGTTATTATAATTCCTCATTATTATACCTGTATTATGTTCATCACCAGAACAGTTCAAAGCGAATAGGACATTTGAATTTTCGATTACAATTCATTTTTTTCTTTCTTTCTATCAATCAAACAAATCAAATTACAAGCTTTAGAAATAATTCCAGAGCTCGGTTCAGGGTTCAATTTATAAAACGATTCCTTCCCCTCGAACTGTTAAATGGAAACGGAATTATTATTCAAATCTGTTCGCATTCAAATTACAAAGTACAAATTCCGTTCTGTCATTTAAGATGCTCTTTGTTGCGTGCACATTCTATTATATGCTGTATAAGTGTTTTGATATTCATCATAACGTTCATTTAACACACTTTATCGTCGTTCACATTCTTAATGACAATGAATTCCATTGTGTAGCCATGATGTCTAAGCAAATGCTATAAATGAATTTTTGAATTTTATTTGGAAAGTATTTCACGGAGCACGGCAAATTGGGTATGAATTCAACTTTTGAATGAAATCCATTTTTTTTTTCTTTTTTTGATGCGGCTATTAATTTTATTGGATTATTTTTTGTTATTTATTTAATATCATGTTTTGTTGGTTTCAGCATTAAACACAACGCTGCCAAGATATCAATTTATTTACTGTGAAATGTGAATATATCTTTTATTTATATTTCATTCTGAACGATGAAAATCTGGAATTAGTTTGAATTTCAGTTAAAAATTCGAAATAAACAATCATATTCGAATGAATGGGGCAACATTTCGAAAGGGATTCAATTAGAGGCTACACGTATAAGATGAATGAAATTTTTACGTTCGTTTTCCACCCCATTGAATCGGCTATATTTGGTTCGTTAACCTTTAGTCTTCAGGTGATTTACACATTCTATTCATATCTCATTTGGATCAGTTTTGATGGAATATGGAATTGTGTCGTATAATTTGCATGCATCACATTGAAAATGTCATCGAATTTTGTTGAGTTCGTGCTATTTATGTGACATGAATGGAAGGCGTCAAATAAAATATATTTTAATATATACTCAATGCTAAATTTGGTTCGTTTTTATTAGGATTTCCTGACGAAAACAAATTCCGATTAATGGTTTAACATTTCGAAAAATTATGTGAAATGGTGCATCTTAAGAAACCCAAATAAATAAGGATGGCAATAAAAAATCATTCGTGTCATTAATCAATCCATTCAAAGTCCGCATTGAATGTCGAGCACAAGGTTTATTAATAAAAATATCATACTACGAAAATGATGATAATCTCACGCACCTGCGATTTACACGCACCATATTCATTGGAACATGTGGCGTGTGGTGAGTGAATTCTAGTTTAAATGTATGTACTTTATTTCTGTTATTGAGGTGATACAACGACCCATATTCCAACTGATAGCCGATAAAGCAACACAAAAATGGCTTATGGCTGTTGTTGTTGATCGAAACAAATCGCTTAAAAGCATCGATATCAATAAGACCATCTTATGTAACATATTCACAATTTCTTTATCTACTTCGATTGTGCTTGATTTTTTTCCGTCTATTTTGTACTTTTTGCATTGGATCTGGTCACATGTCAATTACAATTGAGTAAACAGTCGTCAGACAATCGATTTTTGGCTCAGTTGATGAAGCATTTGGAGGTCGTTTTTCTTTTCGTTTGGATCACCGAAAGAAATTACCAAAATTGTTTCAATAGATCAACCGAAATTAAACGTGATATACGTCTATGTGCGTGTTACATGTTCTGTGTTTTATTTTCAATGATTGTGTACGATGTATATGACATATTTGATCCATTGTGCCACGTACGTTCGTTTAATTTTCTTCCTTTGTGTCACCATCGGGGGATGTCAAATGAAACGAATTGATCATGTTCAGGCATAAAAGAGAAAATCCAGATCCCCCACAAATTTGGTACTTTCATTAAGTGAAAGTGATATAAACATTGGGAACAACAATTGGATTCGAAAGTCTTTTGGAACTTTCGCAAAGTTTGAATTTGATAAGGTGAAAAATTGCCATCATAATCCATTTATTTTTTGGGTGAACAAACAGCGATTTCGTTTCGTATTTAACAATTTTCATTAATTAAAATTTTATTTTAATGGATTAAAAACTTTTCATGGCGATAACCAATTAAAGAATAATATCAATGCGGCGATTCGGAAACCATTGAATTTTTCAATAAATATTCGAAAATATTCGTGCTCATTTTGTAATGATGAATTATACGGTTGGCTGCCAAATCGAATGAATTAAACTCACCACAATTTTTCTTTGTGAAAAACCTTGATTTCTTATAACAAGTGTGTGTGTATGAGTGGAACGGCCTACAATATGATGATCGAATTAACACAATGAGGGAATTAGGGCAGAAAAAGAATTTCAGAATTTGGAATGCTTGCGCTGTTAGGGATTTACGAAACATTGAAATCTATGTGTGTCTGCGTTATCATTTAATATTTCAAACAAAGAATGGAAGAAACGAACAAAAGGTTAGAAATGGAGAAAAAATCTCAAAGGGTTTTATGAATGGAATTTAAAACGAGCTCTTGATTTGTTCTCATTTCGGAGAAATAGTAAGCGCATTTGATTTTCGCCAGTAGACAAAATACAATTCTCTCTTTTGATTTCAGGCAGATTTTTTTGTGGGATAAAAGCTGTGTTGAATGAATGTTACGATTATCAATATCAATTTAAGACTGGTGCAATGAAGATTTTCGATGTACGAAGATTTTAGCATTTATGTGAAATTTTCATGTACGAATTTGCACTATTTGTTATACATTTATGGTAATATTCAATTCAATTTTGAGACGTTTAGCATTTAATGATCGATGATATAATGATGTTTGTTTCCCCAGTTTCATATTCGGACGCAGTAAAATATAATACAAAAAAAAATATATAAATCGATCAGAATTAATCCACCCCGAATATAGAATTATGATAATTTATTTAAAAAAAAAAATCATGCGAATGAATCGATAACAAGGAATACGCTCGTTCGATGCCATATTGAGCTTTTGATGTCGACGGAAATACGGCTTGAAGATAATTTTATTTTATTTATTTTACTTTTCTTTCCTCCTTTCTCCTTCCTCTTTCACTGGTAATGATCCAAAAAAAAAGCATTAGAACAATTTTCCATCGCTGAAAGTCAAAATACACTCGATATGAATGACTAAATTGACTCTATAGATAATGGAAAATTCATATTGCACGAGTTTGAAACGAGTTTGAAACGAAAGAGCAGACGTTTCGTTGAAATGGACAAAATCCCAAGAAAAATAAAAATGCGTCCGTAATATTTCGATCAACCATATATGCAATACTTTATTTCAACGATTTTGATAACGATCAAAATATTCAATTGCACGTCTACAAAAAATCACTATAGAATCAATCACAATTTGTTCGGAAACATAATTTCACAAGAAGAAAAAGTGGAAAGAACGATTTTGTCGATTGCACGCAATCGATTGGGTCGTTTCAATGGTTTATTCGAATCGTTGCATAGCTGAAAATTGAAAATAAATAATAATTCAACTGTATAGCATGCCGTGTATAATGTACAGTGTACATATAATTCGGATGATAGCACGACATTCAAATAACCTCTTCTCAATGGAGAAATAAAAATATTTTCCGATGCATTTGTGCTTTGATGAATTCTACAAAAGAGAAAAAAAATTCTTTTGACGATAAAATAACAATAATTTCTAATGTTGAATCGAAATATGAATGTTTTGTGAGAATTCATCTGAAATATGAAGGATCCTTAAAATAGCGAACAATCTAGCTATTAGTTTATAGTTGATTCTCCATAGAAAACTATTTCAAACTCTTGAGGTATTCCTGTTGAAATGAGAAAATGAACATGTTTTCACATGTGTGACGCTGTTGGCAATAAAATTGGATTGTAGAGTATGCAACCGTTCTACCAAATGGCAATATAATTTGAGATTTATTTAGAGCACCCTCAACCCAAACTCTTGAATTTATATCGATACAGCATTTGAGCTGATCATCAATGAATTTCTTTTTTCCCATTTGGAGAACTGGAACCGTGGAAAATCCAGATCCCAACATCATATTAGCGTACAAGTAGTAATTTAAACAAAGGATACATTTTACCATTATGGATGGACCGACATTAAATGAAATATTATAACGATTTCATCAAATTTATGGATGGTTGCCATGTTGACTGTCTTATACTGACTTATCAAGCATATTATTATATTTTCCATCGAACATAATTATGAGCTATTTCTCATCATGATTGAATCGCAATTATTCTCGATTTCATAAAGTTGGAATTCGGATTCGAGTGCACTTTCAGAAAATGAAACAACAAAACCGATGTATGCACTTTAATAATTAAAATAAATTTTCCGAGGCCTGGGCTCTAATAATAAGCTTCTTAAGTTCCAAACATTTAAATGATTCAATTTCACTTCATTCATGAGAATTGAATATTAAATACCATCACGCTCCAATTCAATGAAACAAATCCAATTAAATTATTATTATTCAAAGCTCAAGGCTATGGCTTGTTTTTGTTATAATCGTTTTCAGTTGAGAATCGAGCTTACGATTATGGACAATCGTTTGAAAAATATCGAGGAAATGTTTATTCAGAATATTGAATTTGGCAACAATGTTGAACTTTCAACGATGCTCGTCTACATATATGTATTACATGGCTGATCACAGATAATTACTTAATTCCCCTGTTTAATGAATATAAATGCGATATTCAACAAAAGATTTATTGGACAATTCTTGCTTGTTCACTTGTTCGATGTCATAAAGCGTAACCAAATGCTACCCCACCCATGGGATATTACTCCCTTCCCCAGATGGTTCTCATTTTAAGTAAACAATTTGAATGAATCAATGAAAAACAACAAGAGAGCGATTGATTTGGTATAAATATTATTGAATTTGAAGCAGATTTTCCAAAGGAAAACAAAAACGAATTCGCAAAAAGGTATTTTTCCATATCATTGCATCAATTAAAGCACCAGGTTGGTATCTATGGAGAAATTTTTCGAAACATTAAGACCGATCATTTTAAAGCAAAACAATTCAAAGACTTTTGATTTTACAATTCAGTAGCTTTAATTCAATTTAATTTTGATGTCATAGCAATCGATATGGAATGGAGGATAATGATATACATCTCGAAATATCGAATTGACAAGCTCATTTAATGGAATGGAGATTGAACAGCAAACGAATATTTCATTAATTTTTAATTTAAAAAACGCAATTGAAGGTGAAAGTAACGAAACCAGCTAAATTTCATAATAACTTAATGTGATCCGTGTTCGGAAATAAAAACTTAATTTTACAATTTCAATAAAAAAAATCAATTGCACAAAGTTCCACAAAAAGCGTTAAAATCAAAATTGGTAAATACAAATTACCAGATTCACAGTTAATATTTTGTCCATAGATTAAATTTTTCAATTTTTTCGACAAATCAATGCACGTATTTAGCTCTTTATTTCGAAAGAAAATTATTTGAATGGACTGTGCAGCAACAAATGAAATTTCTTTCAGGAAATAAATTCAGAATAATTTGATCAGATTTCATCACCTTTTCCATGCAAACTTCTTATTGAATATTGGGATTTACCTGTTCCAAACAAAAATCAAACTGAATGGCAATTTGATTGATTCAATCAACTTGGGTTGCGGTCCGTATTTCAATCAATCACCACAAAATCCGTGTAAAACTTCAAAACCTTCAACCGAAAATGTCTTTAGCGTTAAGTGTTCGATGTTCAATTTTCAATTCAAATGATCCAATCGCAAATAAAGAAATTCAGCCACAAAATATTTGCTTTAACATTTAAAGTTATTTCAAAAAATTTCAACCCAAAAATGGTCAAAAATTGAGCAAAAATTCAATCACATTTCGAATGGGAAAATCCAACAATTCAAAACTAACCGATCACTTGACACATTGAAAATAAGCTCAAAACTGTTCAGAGCAAATTGATTGAACAAGTGTCCACAATCCAACGGCTGAAGCACAACTAAAAGCAAAATCAGTTATCTCATTCAAATATAAGAAAAAATTCTGAATGGATGGTAAGACCTGTGACACTGACGACTCCAATGAGCAATGTGTTCGTTGGTTCGGTGAAGGAAACAACCATCGTTGTGCATTGTGCACAAACAGCAAACTGTGTGTAGAATAAAAACACACAGATATTATTTTGATACACACTTTTCCATTCAAGTTTCCAATTCAGGGAAGGAAAAAAAAAGAAAGAACAAAAAATGCGAAGAATGTGTGTATTGTGTGCTGGATAATGTTCTGTGTTGCCTTGTTGTTTCAGTGGCACAAATGAAAACATTCTCCATCCAATTTTTGACGTGCGTGAAACATCGAAAATTCTGATGATTTGTGTATGGTCTGGAATTTTGGATTTTTTGTATTTGCCAGAGATAAAACTTCATTCACAATATTATTGGTACTATATAACAAGCCAATAATGATTCACTCGTGTGTAACGAAACGTGCGTTTACAGTTTGTCTCTTTTTCTTTCCGATGCAACAATAAACATTGAGATGATAACTATGAAGATGAACTGAGCCAAGGAAAAAACATTTCCAAAAAGAGCAAAACTTTCTCAAAATGATAACATTCTTTTGGAAACGATAAAACATTTAAATGATAAGACATTTGAACTCTTCAAACGTTTTCGTGAAAATAAAATACAACTTTCTCATACAAACATTAATCATAATGAATCACAAACACAAGAGACGCAAGAAGCGAAACAATTAAACCGACAACGGCAATAAAAATAATTCAAAAGAAAGGAAACTGAATGAATGGAGATCATTTTCACTTCTTTGTTGTTGGCAATGAATTGAACGGTTTTGTGTAGTCTTTTGCATCACAGCGAATTCCAGCATACGGAAGTGCTTCCATGAGGCCTTGTGTATGTAATTCTGAATGGGCGCCATCTATGAACCGAATTCGGTACCAACTACGATAAAGTTCTGGATGCAAGCGCGATGCTGATGCTTTTAAATATCAATATTCCGTAGTATTGACAGCTGATTTCGTTTATACGTAGTCTGTCCTGTCAAAGTATCCAATCACACGATATTGTGAAATTCAAAACAAAATGTTCAACCGATTCATTTTTCTGTCCTAGTAAAAATGGACGCTGATCTACCGACGGTAAGAAATTAATTTTTTTATATCATTTTCCTGTTCAATAGAATCAAATTCATTTCGACAGGCATTTTCAGCTGTGCTGAAATTTTCCCAAATAACTGAGCGCATGGAACGAATCGAGAAAGCAAAATCAACAAAGGACAAAATCAATTTATTCCGTAAATTTGTCGATAAAATCAAAGAATTGCAGGTGAAATTCAAAAACGAAGTTGGAAATGAAGAGCCGAATGCGGTGAGTGATACAAATTTCCCTTCATGCAAAGCTAAACATCCATCGAAAGGCGATATATTTTTTTGGTCTCTTTGAAATTCAGGATGTAAGCACATTTCCTGTTTTGCGATTGTTTATGCCAGATTTGGATACAGAGCGTGATTCGTATGGAATCAAAACAAAAACACTGGGTAACCTATTTGTGAAGGCGTTGGCTATCAACTCGAACAGCGAAGATGGCAAAAAATTGACATTGCAAACGGTGACCGGCGACGATTATGGTAATGTTGTTTACAATGTGATGAAAGATCGTTCGCCACAAAACAGTACGTTGGTGGTGTATGAAGTTGATCGTTACCTGGAACTCATTGCCGATCACTTCAAAAATAATCAACGAAGCAGTAAGTGATTTTTGTGAATCGATTCAATGAGAAATGTGATGTGATCTGAAATTCGATTCAATTTTTCTTTCACAGAAATCGAAATGGAAATGGTAAAAATGCTGAATGGATTGTGTGCCATGGATCGCAAATGGCTTTCACGTATAATTTTGAAAAAACTGAATCTTGGATTGGGACAAAAGACAATGCTTAAAATTTATCACAAAGATGCCGAAACATTTTACAATCAATACAGTTACCTATCAAATGTGATTAAGACAATTGAATCGGGCCGTTCAATCGATGAACAGTTTTCATTTATCGAATTGTTCAAACCGGTTCGGCCTATGCTATGTGAAAAATGTCCCATCAAAAATATCGATCAAATGCTTAATCTACACGAATATTATTTGGAAACAAAGATGGACGGTGAACGATTTCATATTCATGTCCGAGGAAATGAATTCAAATATTTTTCACGCAGTTGTAATGACGATTTTACCGTAAATTTTGGCGCTGATTCGTCCGGCGGCCGGTATTCACCGCTATTGTATCGACTATTAAATGGAAAGATTCGTAATGCAATTTTAGATGGTGAAATGATGGTGTGGAAAAATGATTGTTTCAGCCGAAAGGGTAAAGCATTTGTTTAGTTCAATTGAAACTTCAAACGACAATTTGTGAATAAAAAAAAACGATTCGATTTTTAGCTGCACATGCTACGGCACGCATTTTAACCGATCCGGAAGCAAATGTTTGTTTTGTGATTTATGATATCATTTATTTGAATGATGTTTGTTTAACAAAAATACCGTACGCTGAACGTCAACGCTTAATGCGAACAACATTCGAAGAACAACGAGGAGTATTCATGTTTCCTCAACGTGATAAAGTCCGCGATGCAAACCATTTTCTCGAATGTTTGAACAAAGCATTCGATGCAAATGAAGAAGGAGTCGTTATAAAGCAAAGCGATTCAATTTATCAGCCAGGCAAACGTGACAATGGCGGATGGTTTAAAATAAAGCCAGACGTAAGTATCAATAATTATGAAATTATATATTATTGTCAAAAGTTTTTCTAATAAATACAGAATATTTCCGATTTTAGTACGCAAAAAACCTCATCACAGACTTTGATCTGCTGATTATCGGTGCATATTATAATGCAATCAAGACAGAGATTGTTAGTTTTTTGGTGGGCGTTTTTGAAAAGGATGAAAATTCGAGCAGTGATTCGGGTACATTTCATGCTGTTTGCAGGGTGAGTAATGGGCTTACGGATGCACAGTTCGATGAACTAGGCGGTAAATTGGCTCCATTTTGGAAAAAAGTAAAATCATCAAAAGACGAACGACGTTTGGTGAATGGTATATCATGCATTCAATGGAATCGTGCTCAACCGCATGTTTGGATTGAACCATGCAATTCAATTATTCTTCAAATTAAAGGCAGTGAATTGTCCGAAACGGGTACATTCAGCACCAGTCATACGATTCGTTTTGCTCGCGTCACTGCCATCCGAAGCGATAAAAGTTGGTATGATGCTTGCACATTGAGCGAATTTCAAAAATTTTGTTCGGTAAGATTAACATTGTTGTAAGATCCAAATTGAATAAATGATATTTACAATTGAACAATTTTTCCAAAATCATTTTTTAGTCTGGATCCACGGTTGAAAATCTAACAAAACGCCGTGCAATTGGAACAGACATCGTCAATGACAATTTTCTCCGAACATCAACAATATCGAAACGAAAAAAAATTGAACCCGCTAAACAGTTCACATACTCACGCAGTGGTTTTGATGTAAGTGATACGAATAACTGGAAAAATTATGCTGCCAAATGTAAATAAATTTGTTTTTGAATTTACTAGAAAATTGAAATAGTCGACGAAGTCTGCAAAGGTTTGGAATTTTGTATTTTAAGCTGTGAAAAAAAGACGAACACCATTGATGAGTTGAAGAACATAGTGCGACGTCATTCTGGAAGCATCACCGAAAATCCCGGTATGTTTTCTCATTTCGAACTCGATATCAAAGAATCAAGTATCAAATTTGAAGGGATTTTTCAGGCCGGAACACGTTTGTTTGCATTGCTGGTGATAAAAATCAACGTGTACAGGATAAAATCAAATCTGAGAAGTACAACATCGTAAAAAGTGAATGGTTGGTTCGGGCGCTTGGTGGTAAAGAGCCCAAAGCCAAATTACCACGTTTCAGCCCCAAAGATTTTCTGTATAAAACAATTTCTATGACCGAAAAGTTACGTTCTGATTATGATCGTTACGATGATTCATACACCGAACTATTCGAAAGCGTGGATGCTTTGAAGGAATTTTTGGATGGAATGAAAATAGACGTAAGAAAATATTCCGTATCGATTAAATCGATTCGATTTCCCAGACAGAAAAAATAATGGAAAATATTTGTTTTTAATTTTAAGGACGTGATTTTGACATCGAAGGAGCTTCATGAAATCGAGGCTGAATTGTCCGAAAATGGACAAGTTGAAAATATTTTTCGATTGCACACGGCATTCTTTTATGATTCAAATGTGGCAGAGACTGAAAATGATGGTGAAAAAGCGAAATTCATTTTCAAAACAAAAGCCGGCAATTATTTACAAAATGCCGAACAGGTTAAGGCCTCCAAAACTAGACTGACGCATATTTTCGTACGTGATTCAAATTTCGACCAGCAACACCTGAAGCAGATCGTAAAATCATTCGAAAGCGAATATTGGTCGGATATAATAGTTTTGCGACGCCAATGGATTTTGGATTGCTATCAAGCGAATCGTTTAATCGATGAAAAATGTTATCGAGTTTATGTGAACTGGTATTGATACAGCGAATGCATCTCATAGTAGTCAATAAAAATTCATCAGTGACTTTAAACTGTCAAGTATTATTGAAAATAAAATAAGAGTTCAAAGTTTTGGAAAACAATCCAATAAATAACAACAATTAGCCATAAGGAATCAATCATCGATGTTGATCGCTCAAAATAAAATATTAACACTTTTGCACTTGAAACAGTTTGTTCTCATTTCATTGAACATTCAATTTTAAAGTTTTGTTTATTTAAACATCATACTATAGCCATATGAAATTAAAATGAATGTTACCAACTTGAAAGTTAAAATACATTAAGTGAAAATGCTTCGTCGATTGCGGAATATGTCGAACATTATGGAAGTCATGATGGATTAAAACTATGAGCCAACCAGATGGATCATCTCACATCGAACCAAACCAAACGTAAAGAAAGTGAAAGCAAAACAAAGTATCGAAAGAAAACGACGCACATCTCGCATATAAATTGATGTTAATGGAGCGGGTGTAATATATGCCCGAACAAAATTGACGTCGAACATGCAATCCATAAAATGAAATTTGAAAAAAAAATGGACGTCATCTCAATCATAATCACAGTACAACCTTCAAATTTAGCATTCCATTCGGGCTCTGCTTTCCGTTTCGAAGAAAACATTTACAAAAGATTTATGTTTCTTCTTCTTCTTCTTCTTTTTATTAAATCATAATTCGATTGATGTGTTTTTCATTGGGCAGCCACAGCAATGAACTCAACGACAATTTTTTCTCTTTATGTGAAAACCGATTGATACCAAAATTGGTTATTGGAAATTTTCAAATTGATAAATATAAGAAACGTGTTCTTGTTTGTTTTCCCATTGTATCTTTGTTCGCTCTTTGGAAAATATCGTGCCATTAATTAATATACCATTCGCATGTCATTCGATAGTCGGTTCAAATTTGAAAAAAAAATGGACGTCATCTCAATCATAATCACAGTACAACCTTCAAATTTAGCATTCCATTCGGGCTCTGCTTTCCGTTTCGAAGAAAACATTTACAAAAGATTTATGTTTCTTCTTCTTCTTCTTCTTTTTATTAAATCATAATTCGATTGATGTGTTTTTCATTGGGCAGCCACAGCAATGAACTCAACGACAATTTTTTCTCTTTATGTGAAAACCGATTGATACCAAAATTGGTTATTGGAAATTTTCAAATTGATAAATATAAGAAACGTGTTCTTGTTTGTTTTCCCATTGTATCTTTGTTCGCTCTTTGGAAAATATCGTGCCATTAATTAATATACCATTCGCATGTCATTCGATAGTCGGTTCATCAGAACAATCATGTAGATTATGTAATGTGTTGCTTTGGAATATTTATGTATCCGCTTTTTTCATGTATCGTTCACTTTCAATGGCAAAATGTTTTCCATCATTCATGAACCGTCGGTGCAATGTGTAGTCGGATTATGTTTGCACTTACACACACACACACGCCGATCTAATAGAATCTGTTCAATCGAATGCCTTTAGTTGCTGGTAACGTCCACCTTATACATGTTGTACAACTAATTCGATGTGAATCTTCTGAGAAAAGTGAGAAATTAAATTTCAAATGCAATAATAATTCACTGTTGGACATACAGTATGGTTACATCGGGTACTGCGGCGGTTTATGAAGTGAATGTAATGTTTCATCTGTCAAACACTTGGTTTGGTGAAGCAAATGAACAAAAACTCATTGCAATTGACTGCGTTGAGTTGTGAAAAAAAACTTTTCAAATTGAATATCGAGCACTTGTATGGCGAGTGCAAATGAATTTCATACAATATTTATTTTGCTATGGTTGTTTACTCGAGACATCAAAAGCTGCCATAAGCAATCCACTAAATCCACAAACTCAAATCCAATTTTGCCACAATCTGCTTGCGAACGTTAAAAGCATTCGTTTGCAACATTTACACTTGTTGAATGCACATTATGATGTCGAATGATTTAAAACGAATAAGAAGTTCTGATTGTTTTCGACAGAATACAAATGAATTGATTGTATCACGGTGACGAATGACGGACGCAAAATGTGCAAAAAAAAATTGCAAATTTTTGCGGTCGCTTAATTTTGTTGATTTTGCGCGAAATTAATACATTTTCGGTGTGTTTTACATTGAGCATCATCTTGTAGATCCGTCACGTGTCGGCACTTCACCTCCTGGCGGTAACTTTTTTTCTTCTTTTCCAACTTGACACAACGAATGAATCGTGAGAATATCATTTCAACATGAACATGTTGTGAAATCAAAGCGTCGAAAAAAGGAAATAAAAGAACGCTACAATGAGCATTAAAATCTGATAATATCATTTACACATTTGATTCATTCAAGTCTATATGCGTTATATCCTTGAGTTTATCGTATTCATTCGGTTGATCCCAAGAACCTCCTACTAATTGAAAAATACCAATAATATCCACTTTGTTTCAATATAATTTTTTTTTTTTTGGTTTTTTGCCTCTCTCTTTTTCTGTCATTTCTCCAATTTCCTTTCGGTATTTTTTGTTCACTGTTCTCTTGCATCTTCTGTCTTATTGACTTCAATTGGCAACCACATACTGTAAACACCCCGGCTGGCTGTAATCTAAGTACATATTGTACAACCATTCGAAACGTAGATTACTAATTTTGTTTATGTTTCTTTAACGCTATTCAAAGCCCAGATGTTTTGAGTAGCTAAAGTGGCTCATTTCCATTTTTCTTTGCTTCTCCTTTTTGTTTTTGTTTTTTTCTTCTCTCTCTTCTCTTTTTCACTTGGCATCTTTGCAATCACATTTTGTTAAAGGTTCAATAAATGAAAATATGAATGGAAAAGTAACCGGCAATAGCATTGAAAGTGAAACAAATTTATGAAAGAGGATGATTTCACGCATTTGGCATATTTCTCAGATCTTTTTCGATTTGATTGGTTGAACAACAAAACGCATACTGACACCAACCGACTCAAGAATATATTCATATTCATGAACCATTTAGTAGATCATATTTCAGGCCGAAGATTTTTGATTTTGTTTCGTTCTTTATTTTTATTTTTATTTTATTTTTTATTTTTTTTTCGTTTCGGAGACATAACGGCGAGAGCAGCTATTGACTTTTGCATTCGGAGCACATAATTTGATGAATGTTAATTTGGTCGTTAGTTCAGTTCAGTTTCGAAGTTCAGCGCAGACAGTTCGGTGCCTCGTCAAAAAAATAGTGATAAGCATTTAATCATCAATTGAGTGAATTTGATGGTGACAGTAATAAAAATAAAATTAATTGGCTACATTTTTGTGCATTTTTCCGTATTTGTGTGAGTGGTGAAAAACAATAATTAAAATGTCTTTCGATGACGATGAATATAACCAAATGAGTTCAATATCGGAACCACCGAAAAAATTCCTCAGAACTCCAAAATGTGCTCGCTGCCGCAATCATGGTAATGAATTACTTATTAATTTACCTGTTCACTCTGAATTGAAATGTGTTGTTTGGTTTTTATCATTCAAAGGTGTAATATCGTGCTTAAAGGGCCATAAAAAGCTTTGCCGTTGGAAAGATTGTGTTTGCCAGAATTGTCGCTTGGTAAGCATGATTGATTCATAATCGACCATTGATTTGAATACTGATTAAAATTCAATTATTTATTTATGAAACATTTACAGGTGATGGAACGACAGCGCATTATGGCTGCACAGGTAATGAATAAATAATTCATTCCCAGTTTTATATTATTTATTTAAAACGCGTAAATTAATTTGGAATTTTGATTCACAGGTCGCTTTACGACGCCAACAAACGACACAAGATTCGAAAAATTCAATTGACGCAAATAAATCGCCAACATGGGAATCGTTATTAGCCCAAAAACGTGCATATCAAAAGCATTTGAGAAGTCTGCAACAGTCATCACTCAATAAGGATATATTGCAAGGTATGTACTGGCACTTTGTACCCGAAAATGAGCTCCAAAAAGAAAAAAAAAATAACGAATGCAAAGCAAATGTAGCAAAACCAAACTGTTGCTGGAATCGGTTTCTTTTCGATCATGTTACAGGAAATATTTTTTTAATTTTTTTTTCTTTTACAAAAAGTAATTTGAATTCAGATACACACGCACAAAAATCGTTTAAGTTTCTAATCTGCGTGACCATTTTTTTTTTCTCAATTACTTTGGAAAAAGAAAAACAAACTCCGGAAATATTTCATAAATATTTATCGATTTATGAATTTGGCCTAGAATAACAAAAATCAATCGACTTGCTCTCATAATGCGAACGGTGAAATTCGATACGAATGAAATTGTTCGCTGATCGTTTTCATTTTATTATCTTTAATTTCTCACAACGAATGTCCCTAAAATTTTTTCCGTCCATTTGCTTTTGTTTATTTTTACATTTGGAAAAAGAAAACAAAATATTTAATGTCTTTCTTATCCGTTGCCTGCTGTTCTGTGGTTGACTTTTTCCAAACATTTTGTATTTGTGATTTTGTAGAATTGAATATTTGGGTAATCACAGAGTGACCATAATTTCCTTCAAATAGAACTACTTTCGTCCTCACAACACATCTAAAGAATAAAGAAGGAAAAAAACGAGCTTCAAAACGAAACTTTGTGTAATGTTGAGACCAATCAAATTTTCATCCAGTTGATAATAATTTCATACAATTCCAATTCCCAGAAAAACTACCCACTCGTTGGGCAAATCAAATAGAATTGGCAGACATAATGTCACCAGTCACCAGCATCCAGCACACTGCACCCAAAATGAACGAAAAAGAAAACAACAAAACACATAAAACACTCAAGCAAAAGACATTCGACCAAAGCCATAAAAATAATAATTTTCTATTATAAATCCACAAGTAACCAAGCATCTTGGTGTGAAATAGAAAGAGGCCTAAAAAGGTTGCTCTTTGTTATTTATGCGTAAAACTGGGAAGAAAAACAAACAAAAGAATTATGTTACAATTTAACAGTTGAAAACATGTGAATAACGGTATGAAGTGAGAACGAACACATGTGTGCTGTGTGCAATGCATAGGAGGCATTTGATACTGTGTTGATGTTTTTAGCGCTATCGTTGGGCTCAACTTCTGGAGTTAACATAAAAATATCGAAAATGGTTCAAATCAGATGAGTCCAGATCTGTCAAAGGCCAGGCCATTCATATTACACTTTCATTGAGATCCCGATAATTTCTGCTTGAATTTCGAAATAAATCAATGGATTTTTCATTGATTTATGCATTGCCCGAAATTTTATGACACGACATTCTTTCTTTGCTCTGCGCATCCCGTGAAATGATTTAGATGGAAATTTTGAACCACCACCGAAATGAACCACTTCATTTTTATTATGTAGTACTAATTGCTAATGTGTCCGATCAACTTTCTTTGAATATTCCTATTTAATATGCACACACGTACACGATTTTCGAGACATTTGAATGTAAATGCCATTTTTCTAGGTCAAAAGCAATAGGCAAACATACAGCAGATCGAATTACTGCTTTGCCTTTGGGAAAAAATGCGGAGAGAAAATATGTGGTTAAAAATCAAATTTCTATGGCATTCGTCATGTACCACACATTTTATGACTAAATTCGAAAATATTCGTTTCGAGAAAATAAAACGAAAAAAAATTCCACGCAGACAAAATGACTCCGTTGCCATGCTGAAGATGGTTACACGGTTGTTAGTGATATCCTAATCGTAGCGGTTTTCCTTAGAACTTGAAACATAAAATATGTCGACATGTTTCTGAATAAAAATTCGACGTCATCTTTACCGCTGCATTTTTTCCCTTTTTGCCTCCATCGATGACAAATTACATTAATACGTTGAAATTTTCAGTGTTTGCAATTGAACAATATGATCCACTCTGTTTGCATGAAATTTCTTCAGTGGCATATCTAATACAGCATCTCCCTTCTCATGTTTTCAAAAATTGAATACAAAAAACACACACGAAAATCAGCTCGTTCATGTTAATTGGTACGCATGTCGTTTGTCAGTTATGTTTCATTGATACTCATAAACGACTAACTACTTCCAAAATTCTAACATTTTCCGCATATTAGCGTATGATTTTAACGAAGGCGTCTCATCATTTCGGCCGACTGCATGCGCAAGGAAACAATTGACATTTGTGCTGAGAAAATTGAACGGTTCGCTTGGATTTTATTTGTAATTCGATAACTTTCTGCATCGCTACCTAGCAAATTGACGCATTCAATGTAATTGAGTGGCATGCCGCACCGCACTGTCTACGCCGCAATTTTATCTTCATTTTTTTTTTCGGCAATAAAAATAACCATTTAACAAAACTTAATTCAATTTTATGCTTTACTTTTTTACAGGCTTCAAACGATATCCAACATACGTGTCACCATTAGCGGATCGTATACGCAAACGTAAAGCATTTGCCGATAGTGAATTAGATTCAAGTTCACATTTATTCATGATGCCGACGCAATTTTCATCGGATTCATCGCCCCCATTTGTTAACAATCTATCATCGACCATGTCAAGCGCTACGCTATCAATGCATCTAACAAATGCTATCGATTACAACAATGCCAAACAACAAACCATGAATTTATCAAATGAAATTGAGAATGTGTCATTTGGAGGTGACGATTCGCCACCGCAACGAATGAAAATATATAGATCGAATCAGGAAAACCTGGCCCACCAGCGAATTCGAATAATCGACGATGCAAAACTTTACGAAACAATCAATTCACAACGAATGGTTGATGAATCATTTGTTGGTGATCAATCGATTTTCGATAGCGCAAGTGATAACAAAATAAAACCAAAATTATCATTTTCAATTGAATCTTTAATTGGAATCAAGTGACAATTTTTTTTTTGATTGGGAAATAATTTGTCAACATTTAACTCTTAAGGAAATATTTAGCGATAAGAGATAAGATAAGTATTTTGTATATCATTGAATAATGAAAATAAATTCAATTTCGTTTGAAGTGAATTCATAATTGTTCTCTTTGTTGTGATGTTTGCAATTCAGGTAATTGAATAATTTCAACATTTTCAGCATTTGAACTATTATCGCTATGGATAGACACACGATCGGCTGAAGTAATGTAAGACACCGCCGTCAAAGCTGTTTCTCGCCGTATGCTTCTGGTTAAATACTTGCGATAAGCAATATACATGACTACAAACATCAGACTCGCTCCAAACGAAATCGCAAAAGAAATTCCACTTATTGCAGCCACCGATACACCATTGGCATCCAAAACATTTACATGAAATTCATCATAGCTTTCTGCGTCTCTTCCTGTCAATCGTGCTGCACATGTCCATTGGCCAAGATGAGAACGTTCAACTTTTTTTACAATTAACGAACAAAATCCGGTATTCAATTCTCGATTCGGATTGAAATAATAGTTGTTCATGAATGACCTGCAGATTGTTTTATTCTTGTTAATTAGATAGGGCAGAAGGGGAGAAAAAAAAATATCAATCAATCATACTTATGAATCGTTGTTTCCTCACTCAAACTGAATCCAGTTCCGTCAGGCAAAACAAAACGGCAATAATCTAATGGAACGTGTGACGGTATACTCTTACAATCGATTATAAGACTTGCACCGATTTGACCATCACGAAATAGAGATGTTGACACCAATGATGTTTCTGTAAAATTTTAAAATTGAATTTGCCTCATTTTTACATTTTTATGCACCACAAGGTGCATTACTACATTTGG
>GL501437.1:918787-930855 GCA_000149185.1 Mayetiola destructor
CTACTTGTTTTCATTTTCTGAATGCAATAATTCACCTGCAATTCGAACATTGATCTCTTTCACTCGATCAATTACAGTCGCATGTGCAGAGCCCATATGACATGACCATGTGCCCGAATCATTATGTGTTGCCTTCATAATGGTTAAACCACAATCACCAAGTTTGATACCAGTACCGTAATATCTGTGAATACAATCAATTTCAATGCGATAAGCAAATAAAAAAATAAAAAAAAACGTTTTTGCGTAATGTTGTGGCCGCATTGACAAAACCAACCTAAATACATCATTCGATTCTTTCGGTTTTCGATCTGATACTGATATTTTATTGCCGCCCGGATCTCTGAACCAGCAATAATCCGTCGGAGATTTACTTGTGCACAAAATATTTACTGGCGTATCTTTAAGGCCATATACGTTGTCCGCTTCGATGTCACCTAATTAAATTCGACAGTTTCACACATTTCATAATAATAACAAAATCTATTCAAGATAGATTGACACAAAAAGGTCATGAAATAGACGGGGGAAGGGGGAAAAAGTAAGTACTTTCAATGTGATGGAATTCACCGCCGCTAACAATAGCACCCACAGTTGTTATTATTTTCTTGTTCGGTTTTTCTATACCTCCAGGTTGAACATCTTCAGCCTCTTCAACGCCCATAAAGCATTTCCACATCGATTTATCATTTGCCGTTGGATTCTGAATCGCAATGCCACATTCATTATGCTCTAGTCCTTGACCAATGTAACTGTATTTTTTGTCACCAAATCCATTTTCCAAATTGTATCCAATGTTGTCGCTCAATCGAAGAAAACGACAAAATGTCATCGTTTTCTTGGTGTTGACTAATTTACACTTGAGATTTAGTGAACCAGTTTTAGCGTCATTTTCGGTGAATGTTTGTATTTCCTCAACTTAAAACAATTCCAACATAACACTTTTGGATATTAATGAAAATATTCGATGTATGTAAAAAAAATGATCATTTTTTCATATTCTATTTCACTTACCCATTGGCACAAGACTCACATCGAAAGAAACTTCGTTTGTCTTACCCTTAAAACCAACCATAACATTCCATTTACCCGTCGCATCGGCTTCATTTTGATATTCTGGCAAATCACATTTTCCATCATGCTGTGGAAACGTAGATGTTGTTTCTTCTGGACGCACCACATAACAATAGGATGGTGACTCAGGCAATTCAATTGGAGTTTGAGGTTCTAGAAACACTTCCGTCGGCATTTGCATTTCCTCTTGAATAACAAGCAACAATTATTATTGTTCATAAAATAAAATGACGGGAAAAATTTGGATTAAATTTTTTTTTTTTGAATTCAAATGATACCTCTAACTTTTATCATAACTTTGCTTCGAGTAAACACTTTATTTTGATGTGTTGATGTTAATATCCAACGACCTTGATCCGATTTTCTTATTTTTCTAATAATTAATCCACATTTTTCGGATTGCCATGATTCGTAGCTATTTATTTAGGTTTAAAATTAAAGTAATTTTCATTTACATAAATGGAAAAAAAACACTAAAAATAACCGAAAATTTCTGTTCGCCATGCTACTTACTTGGGTTCATTTGGAGTTTGAATGCTCACATTTTTTCCGCCTGTTCTGCGATAAAAGCAATCAGTTTGGTCGGCAACTGGCTGCATAATTTTAAAATAAATATCCGCTCCAACAACCGCATCGATTACGGCACTTGGAAAAATGAGATCGTTGGTTTTCTTAAGCGGAATATCAATGGATACATATGATGGTGAAACTGAATGGACGATACCATTCAACGATACAATGGCAACAATTATGATTATTACAAAATGAACTGAAAAAATCATCACGATGTATTAACAGTTAACGTTCGATTCGAAATGTCAGGAGTCATAATACTTAGGCTCTTTTTTTTTGGAAAATAGAAATAAAAAAATAAATGATTTGGCATTGTCGATCGTTGATAATAAGCACAATAAAAATGAAACAAGACTGTTATGTGTAAAGAATTCAATTGTTCATATTTGTATTTAATTTTTAATAAATTCATTTTGATTAGATTATTATACATTCAGACACCTGTGGTGTATATATCAGTGACGCGAATTCGTCACTACACTCAAACACTATCTTACCGATTATAATCGATATTATTAATCGGCATTAAGGATAAAAATGATATTTTTCAATCTAATGACTGTGAAAAGTATACCAAATAATACATCTATCGAATAAAAATAATAAAATTCTTTGATTTGACCACTAGAGATTTTGCCATTCAGTACTCGCATTTTTCAGAATACTAAATTGGTTATGTGAGATTGGAAACAACTCTTTAAAAACTATTGTTTTTTTGTCTGAAGAAAACAATAATGATATTTTATTGATCGTCAAAAAATGCTTCTTTCGCACATAGCAGTAAAATTAATATTTCAATTCGTTATTTTTCGGATCGAATTTTTATATGAAACCGTCTCACTCGTACCTAAGTGTGATATTGTATCTCCATTCATTCTCCGTTTGCTGGACGAATTTCATAATATAAACAAACTTACAGTCAGAATTCCTTTCTTTGGGCCAGAAATCACCATTCTACCGACAATTTTCAATTGTTATCCTATTGAAATTTGATATTTGAATACAAATGGGAATGATGACTGTCAATTAGCCTAATATTCCTTTTTTTGAATTCCGTTTTAATTTTGTTTTCATCTTACTAATTTGTGAGTTGTGGATTTTGCTTCGGAACTTTTGCTACTGCAGTTTCTCAATTCAATAAAATGAAATACATTAGTGCTTCTACTCGCGAATCAAATAGAGAAAAATATCCTTGTCATTGGAAATGAATAAATAATAATTAAAAGAATAATGAAATACCTAGTGGCCTAGGAAATGAATTTCTTCGTTTTCCAGCGAGAAAAACAGGAAAAAATGTGTGTATATTTTTGTCGCTGGCACTTATTTATTTGTCTTGTTAGCACGATAGCCCTTCTGGAATCGCATTTGTGTCGAATTTTATGTTTGGGTATTGTTCAGGACGTCTCACAAATGAATCCTATTGATTTTGAGATTACCAGAGCAAGAACATCGATCGCTTTGGTACTTGAAATGGCACATTCTTGGTCATTTTTGGTTATTTTTGAAGAAGTTTTGGCTTAATAGCACGAATTTCCTTTTGGAATCGCATCCATGTCCGAAATTATGTTTGCATTATGTTTGAAGCGTCTCACAGATGAACCGTATTGATTTTAAGTTTGATAAAGAAAGTACCATGGGTGCTATAAGACCGACATACCACTTTTTTTTTTTCAAAAAAATACGGAAAATTTTGAGTTTTTTTTTGCCAATTGATAGAAAATCGTCTGAAACGCGTAGAAAAAAAGTTATTTTGGCCAAGCGTCCGCTCTTGCATTTTCTTCGCAAAAAAATATCAAAACATTATTCGATTCAGAAACTATCCAAATTCATAAAAACAGCGGTGAAAAGTATGTTTTAATCCTTTAAACCATTTATTTTTTAATTTGATATTTTAATTTAACAATATATATTTTACATTGACGTCTCAATAGCACGCAATTCATCATTTAAAGACAATTTCTAAACGTTTATCACAAAGGGCCGAGAGAATCAGAGCAAATTGATTTAAAGATAATGTAATTTCATTTTGTTTTTCTTTCTTAAAGTGAAAAAAATATATATATATTATCGCAGGCAAAAATTGCTACCTATTAATGGGGAATATTTAATATTTTATGTTTCATGTTCAATGAGCTATGTTTGATAAGAGCAAAAAAATGTGCAAGATGTAGACTCGTGTTTCATGTCATCATTGTATGTGATGATGTAATGTTCATATTAAATTGTATATTTTTTTGTTGATATATTGTCAGTTGAAATGTTTCAATTAAGTTAGTTAGAGGCGGCTGAAAATGAAGCTAATCGACATTGTAATTTGAACAGTCTATTAATCCCAACAAATCCATTGAGTACGAATTGAATTCGACTCTTGCGACAGATTAATTTTAAATTCCAAAAATCACATATTCAATGTTCGCGAAATCAATTGACATTCGATCGAATGTCGGTGTCAGCTATCGAATATGTTGTTTGTCGAATCGCATGCCACATAGCAACCGGTTTACGTAGTGAAATGAGCATTTGATTCCAATGTTTGAGTCCTTTATCAGATGCTGTACAGCCAACGATAACATGTCCAATCGGTTTTGTAGTAGCCGATATTTGATTGCGATTCTCATTTGATGCACAAATCACATCACTGACACTGACCACCGTCAAGCGTATTTGAATGGATCGAAGCATATGCGGTGGAACACTAAACATCATCGATTCATTATAAATGGGACTGCTATCCGAACGTTTGATGGTTGTTTTCTTTTTTGATACTTTTTTATCGTTTTTCAATAAATAAACCTGAAATGTGATATTCAAAATTGATTTAAGTTGGGCGCTTGGTTTGGAATTCATCGTATACCATATCTACAGTCTTGTTACCTTAACAAAAACATTTTGCTTTGGTCCATTTGATTGGTCTTCGTTTAGTTTAAGATTTCTTGCTTTGACCACAACAACTGTCAAACGTTCAGCTGTCGGTAGATAACTTAGGGAAAACATTAATTCACCGTATGGACTGTTATTGTGTCTCGAATCGGATAATGTTAGCCATGTTGTTATGGGTCGACGCACATCACCAATTTCAAATTCAGTCTCACCTAAAATTAGCAAATAGAATGAGCGGACAATTTTCCTTCCAAAAGATATATATATATTTTTAAAATATTTGACATGTTTCTTACTGACCGATTAACGTATTTACGCATCCACTGTGATACAAATGAAACCATAACGTACGTTTAATTCGTGTTTTATTGCTTAACCAAAATGAAAATGTTTCATTGTATGTTGGACATTTTGAGTTTCGGAAAAGCTGCGGGAGATAAAAATCATTTTCAAATTAAAAGAAAATCCCAAAAATAAGAGAAGAGCGAAAATGTTATTGTTGTTGTTGACTGCTAACTTTTGGTGACGCGGAGTTCAATCGGTGTCGGTTGTCATAGTTTGTTGACAGTGAAAGACACATTAATAGAATGAATGCTTTTAGAGTTTACCTTTGTCTGCAATGGCGCTTGGTCATCTGGAACCAAATAGATACGAACAAATGTATCAAATTCGTTGGCATTTGATGGTCCAATTAAGTCTTTTGCCTCCATTAATGTTATCACCAGCTCAATACCCTCATCTGTCATTGTGCTCCTGAAAAATAAATGATATGCAAATTTTTTTGTATTAACTCAATGAGAAATAGCCTTTTCTTTCGTACATGGAATGTGAAACGCAATAAAACCCATTTCAACTGAACGATACAATGGAAAATGAAAACAGTGAAAATGATTTGCTTTTCTTTCGTTATTTTTTTGTAACAATAACAAAAAAAAATCTGTTCAGACTTTGTTGACAATGAGATATCAGAGTCTGTCTTAAATTAATATGGAAAAAAGCGGGCGCTTTAAATTGATGATGATCTGCTATAAAAAAGGTGCAAAATGCCTGACTTTGAAGGATTCCATGTATTTCTAAAATCTATCAAAATATGGAAGAATAATCGTTATTGAACTCACTTGTCATATTGTAAACCAACGCACAATTGACCGGTAACAGTTGGCATTGGGTTACTTTGATATTCCAAATCGGCCATTAAAACCGATGATTCGGAATTAACTGAATCACAAGACATGGTCCGCCTCAAATCTATTTCATTGGAACTCATTGAACTGATTGATTCGCTACACACGACCGGTATTGATTGGCGGCTCAATGTACGACTGAATGAATCCATTTCCTGCAATGAATGCTGTACCAATGATGTTTTTGAAAATTTTCACTAACAAATGGTTTTCTTACGATATTTTCCCGTTCCACTTGAGACGACAGGGTTTGTGTTGCATTATTGGCTCCATTGTCACACAATGAATGATTATTATCATCGAATTGTTGAAGTTGTTGCGCATTATTTACAGCTTCCGTGCCTGAATTCATTTCATTCAATTTAATCAATGTATTATCTGTATCAAATGAATCAATTGGATCCGTCGTCATGTTGATGGGAAATGAGAAAAATTGTTTTTTATCATTTCGATGTAGTGAAAATGGATTCTTTTGTTTTTTTTCATTGGCTATGAAATTGTGATTGCTATTATTTTCATTTTCAATTTCGTCGGACATTTCAATGGAGCAGTTGTCTTCTGTTATTGACATGGAACCATTCAAAAATGGATTTGTACATGAACGTGGGCCGTTTGTTATCTTTGCAACGGTTTCCGAAAGATTAATTCGAGCTACGCCACAATTTGCGGGACTGGAATGTTGACGTTTTGTCATTGGCCGCGGGATAGCACTTATTCGGATATTGCCGTCACATTGACTGTATAAAATGCAACAACATAGAAGAAAAAAAGTTAGGATTTAATTCTAAGAAAAGTTTAGAAAAGGTTTTTGAAAAGGGAAAATTTTTTTTTCGCTTGAAATAAATTTCCATTTTTGGTTGCTGTCAAATATTTTATAGTAATTAATGATTTTAATGCTTTTTCATATTCATAGCTTACAATTCTGGTATTTGTTCATGTGTTGAATTTTCCTGCGGTTCATTGTGAAACATTGGTGACTTCGGTGCAGGTCTTAGTGGTTGTGGTGGTAAATTTGATGATGAATTGCACCACGACGGTGATTGTAATGATGTTTGATCGATGGGCTTGAAATCACGATCAATGGAATCAAAACGTTTGAAACTTCCCGTGGAATTTAATAAAAATTCAGAACTCGAATGGATCTATAAATAAATCACAGATAATTACTTGTTGCTACTTTGTAATCGTTTGACAAAATGAATAATAAATTTCAATCGATTTCATGGCTGGATTGGCTACAGGTGAAGGCCATCATTATATTCAATGCTTTGCTTGTCTGTATTCTATTACAAGGGTAAATGGAATGAAAGCTCACGTTTATGTTTCAAACATATTTCCAACACAAATTCTGGATAAAGTGGAAAATGCACGATAAAATAAATATCCGATAATAATCGAGTGTAAATAATGAACCATCAACTTTTTGTTACACGCCATTCTGTTCAAATCCTGTTGCTGAGTTGACTCATTTCGTTAATATACGAATTAGTTTTGTGATTTTTGTCTTGTGTGCTCGTTTCTAATCGAAATTGAATGGATTTTTCCTCGGTGCTGTGTGTATGTTTGTTTTTGAATCAAAACTTACAAATAGAAAAAATCATTTTTTTGAACATTACAATTTTCCGTGCGATGAATGTATGGCTATAGGATTATGTCAGTCAAATATGAGCATTTTGCTTCACATCAAATTAAGAGCTAAAGCAAACATCCATCCAGTGGCCCATGAAAATGAATTTAAAATTTAAAACTTTTACGTTGTTGATAATTGGCTGTCAAATTACTCAGTCTACTTTTTACTGATTTTATGGTTCGCTGGTTCAGGGAATTCAAAACCAAAAAGATTTTAAATGGCACGATCAATCCAAAATTTCTAACTAACATTAAGTAACATTTTAACAGAAAACGTTGACTTTTCATCGAAATTTACAATAATCATAATAAAACGTTTTCATCGTTTACAATGCATGGCTCGAATGTCCAATGATGGAATGGCAAAAAAGCGAGACCAAGAATGTGATATCGTTATACAATAATATCAAATAGTATTTCAATAGTCAATTCGCCTGTTGCTTCTTATGAGTCACGAACGCCACAAATAATTCACAATACGAAACACACGTCAGCTTGGTTCAATCGAATGAAAACGCAATTTGATGAATACAGAGAGGAAAAAACCAATCGCAAAATCGTGTAGTCTTTTTGCAAAGTTGTTTGTAAATTGATATTGCATGGTTGAGCATTGAACATCTGATATTGAAGAGAATAATGCCACTAACAATATAAAAAAATAATCCATCGATATTGAACAAAACAATATTGAACAATAATAATAACAATAATGATAAAGTAATATTTGAGAAGAGCGGTAACCAGCAGTCGATGTATAAGCAAGCACGCACAAATCAACCGAAATGGGAGAAAATCCAAAATGAATAGCGACGATATTTTCATGCAACACAACAAAGGTAGGAGTATCAGATTTTAAGCTTTGTTATTTATAATAATTTTTTTGTTCGAAGACTAGACGGTATAGATTATCCGGATCTGTGATCAATATCCCATGGCGTTCATTTCAATTCGAGAAACAGCTTTTTAAACATTCTTCATAATCTTTTGTCCAAACCATTGTGCGATCGATGGCTCCTTATAAGACTGATTAGAGTGAACAATGAACATTCAATATTCGTGCAAATTTCCATTAAATTTTCAACACATTTTTTTGTCACTTTTCCTACTCCAAAAATGAATATAAATGGAAAATAAATGCAAATGCTACTTACCAAATATCCGTTCGCATTATAAAGTTTGCTATTGGAGAAACCGATTTTTTCCTCCCGAATCGCATGAATCCATGCTGCTGTTTTTGTGCCGAAAAGATGCATGGCCAGTAACAACATGAATAATATTAGTCCGATGACTCCAATACTTGTTGCGATTGCTTGCAAAACTTCCATCATTATTTCTATGTTTTTTCTTTATTTCTTCAGCTGTTTCAAACAAGCGCTCCAATCATATAAACAGCCAACAGCGTTGATATCATTAATAATTATAAATAGTATTTAGCGATGCAGTTGGAATTTGAATGCAAGCATATAAACGTTACACTCTTGTAATAATTCTATCGTCACTTTGTTCATCATGCCATGAGCTTTTCAATTTGTAAATGCGCAAATATTCCAGCTTTTTTTAGTTGATCAATATCTTCCACAACAATTGCTGCTGTTTGTGAAAAAAAAAACAACGAACAATTTGTTTGGGATTAGAAGAAATTTCCATCTTTTGGCATCAGTTTAATTTTTCGAAGCTGAGAGCCCTATTTTGTTTTATCATCGGAAACCGGCAAAGTGGATTTTAATTGGGGCTTGAAACATTTTGCGGATAAAAAAGAACCATTTTCCATTGCTCATGGTTCCATTCCAATATTATATGGAAAATAATTATATCCTGCAGTTGAATAAAATAGTGTATACGCTTTACATTTGCTGTGTAATAGGGTGATTGCATAGTAATGGATTATTTCATTTGTTTAACTATCAAACCAGACGTGCTTATGGTTTATTTATTTACTGTAGCAATTGTGCTTGCAATATAGACCATTGTGCCAGTTACGTGATGTGATGAATTTCTAAAAGCATATTCTAGTCAAATCTCAATTTAATGTAAACAATTGCAATTTACTGATGAGCAAAAACGCCTTCAGCTCATTTCTCAACCTATTTGGCAATCCAATTTGATCTTCCACGCATCCACCAACGCAGCCGTTGTTTGACATTCACTAGTTTTTATTAGGTTAGAATACGTCGCTGGCATCATTATTTAATGCATCGGAGATAGCCATGGATAGTGTATAACTACAGGCAACACATTGCCACAAAATGACCATAAGAAATTCGCTCTTTTAAACCTACAAACTTTTTAATTTTAGATGTAATTCCAAATGGAAACCTTGATACAAATATCAAAAGGCGTAAGCGAACCGATTCATCTAATAAATTTGCATTATATTAATAATTGCATATGAATTGTAAGTGGTATAATTCCATTAAATTGTAATGCGCAATATTTGACTTTTTGCGAATCCATGATAACGAGAAAAAAAAATATAAAAATTTCTTTCGTTTTTTTTTCTTTTCAAAAATCTTTCTCCATTCACCCACTCAATGAAATGATTAAATTGAACTGCAGTATTTAGAATGAAGGGGCTCTGAATCATAGTAAACCATGTGATTCAATCCATAAATTTATTTATGAATTTGCAAAAAAACCGAATACTGAACATAAACGCTTACAATTACATTTCCAATGAGCTGAGGTTTTACGAAATTGTAAAAATCATCAGCAAATCAGCTTTGAATTTGCATTAATTGAATGCGATAGATATGAATGGTTAACGGACAATGGAGATTAACGTCCGACGCTGTCGCATTTTCATGATTCAGAATCCGTCTGATATTGAATTTTTTTTCCTTTTGTTAGGTGATTTGATTGCGACGGAGGCCTTGAAGCAACACGTGTTGTGCTTTAAAAACTCTATGCTCGCAAATTGCAGATTCTAAGAAATTCGGAATGAAAGTCATTTCATTTCATTAATATGAATGAAGATGATTTATGCGTAAATTTCAAATAAATGAAAAAACATGAAAACATGTTTCATTATATGTACCTGGAAATCGATACTAATTTGGAGAAATTTATTTTTTAGCTGTTGAAACAGGTAATTTTCGTGCACGGCATTCAATGAAAGCTTCATCAAAAATTCCAAAAACTTTTACATGAACAAAACATTCATTTTTCGAAATTTTCAACGTGAAATATGTTTGAAGGGCTTTCTTATTTCAATATATTATTTAATGCGAAACAATTATATGGAACATTTGGGAAAGAATTTGATATGCAATAATCAACTGGTCTTACAACATTTGTTTACTTATTTATTTAGTTACTAATGATTTGTTGAAATCTTTCTTTCGTGATTGTGGGGGCATTAAAAGCAATTTGTGTGGGCGAAATACATCAAACAATGTTTTTTTTTCTCAACCGAGACTTAACTTTCGGGTGTTTACACAATTGACATTTGACATTACTACGCATTTTGCACGGTGGTTCAGATTCCATAGCGACTTCACTCGACTCAAATTACTGTGTAGGTTTGGCATTCGATTTTAAATTGGGACTCGAATGTGTTTTCACATATAAATTGACATTTTTTTTCTCTCTTCGCATATCAAACATAGACACTCAAAATCCTAAACAAAGTAATTGGCTAGCAGAGTATTTGTTCTCATTAATGTTGATGAAAATGGTTCGTTTGGCTCAATCTTTGGATTAAAATGTTTGTCTCTTCCAGAGATATTATTTGATAACTAAAACAAAAGACAATTCTGATCGGATTTAAATCATGGATTATTCCATACGCTCTTTCATTTTTAATCATTATCTGTTACACATTTTATCTAGAGATCAATATTGAAATGGAGACTGTTGCCTCTGGTGTTTGTTCATATAAAGTTTTAACTTTGGTGCTGTAGACCACAAGAATGCTCTTTTCCGGACCAATCATTCATCCTGTGGAAAATTGCTTTGTTTTGATAGTAAAAACTTTCGACGGAAAACCATCATTTGCAATATCAAATGAATCTAAACATTTTAATAATGCATACGTTTTAAACATTGTCTGTTTAAGTTCGAAAACCAGGTCGCAATTGTTTTGTTATTGCTTTCAGGCTTAACTGTTTCAATATGTTGTGGCTATCTGGCAATCTATGCATAGTATTGCATACATATTTTGTTTGTTCGAAACGAAAAATCGATTTTTATGTTACGTGATAAGAAGCATTAGATGAATCTATCTCCGAATCCTTTCAATAATCCATTGCTATTCGCTTTTCAATCATGGTTTATTGAGAAATGAGTCAATTTTGAAATTAGTTTTTGTTCAATGGACTCAATGTTGTTTGCGAAACAACATATTGACAGTTTTGATGTGTCCACTTCTGCTTAAGGCTTATAAATAAGCGAAATGTTTCCATTCAAAAATATAAAAATAAAATGAAATTTCACTTTGAAGTCCATCCATGTTTGAGGATGAATGTTGAAATTCTGCTTTAACAAAAAATTCCATTCGCTTGAAAGAGGATGAAAATTTCCATTTTCACTCAGATTTGTAAAATTAAGAAACGGATTTTTTTTTGCATTAACAATGGCTGAAGTATAATGAATTAAACTCATTGTATTTTGGTAATTCAGTTTTGAATCCTTCGAACGAATAACTATTACAATAATATAAGCGGATTCATTCTTATATATAGAATTCATTCTTGAATTGAATATTTCATTTTTTTTTTTTTGTCCTATTAA
>GL501437.1:931712-942893 GCA_000149185.1 Mayetiola destructor
TCTCCGATTCAAGAACAGTGTATTTATCATTTTTTACATTCATGACGTTTTATTATCACGTTTCGAATATTCATGAATGTTCTGGTGGAAAAAAAATCCCTCTTCATCCTTCATCAATCATTCGGATCACTTATTTACTTAAGGTTTTCACGTAATAATCGGTGAACAACAAGCGGAAACATATACACCAAACATTCGAAATATTAACATTCGATCTATCATTGTTTACTTGTCACATTTTCATTTCAATTTGTTTTCACATTTTTCCTGCGGTGAATCATTATCAGCTAACAGCCAACGGTGTGGTATGTTTCCGAAAATTAACTAGAATATTGACATTCTTTTTTTTATCATTCAAAAATGAAGGGAAAAACGGGAAATTTGACATCCATATTCATTAGACTGACATGATTTAATCATTGTTATTCATTAAAATATTGATACTATTGATATTGTATTTCTCTTAACTGAAAACTTGGCCCACCCAACTGAATTGAATATTTTTTAGGTTTCCTTTTTTTTTGTTGCAACATTATTAACAACACATTGAAAACGTGTTAATATTCGATTGTGCTGTTGGAATCCACAACTATGATCCATGCTTCATCTTTTCTGGTACAGGTTGTCAATTCTTCGGACAAGAGACATAATGTGGTATGCGTATAGGGGAAATAAAGCGCTGTAAAACAAATGGCCAGGATAAGTGCGGTAAATGAATGCTTATTTTAAACTTTGAAACAATCATTATAATCACTATCGCCATCATTATTATCATCGGATTTGCGGAAGTTTTTTACACAAACACACACACGTTACGAGTGAGTGAAACGTGATTCGATGGAACAAGCAACAATATTCCAAAGTACAAGGCCCCCTCATTCAAATTTTCAAGAGTTCAGATGTTCATTTCAACATGAACATGAACGTCCTGATGGTTATAACGAACATTGTTCAGCGTACGCACCAACACACAAATCATATTTACTGTGAATGACTAACAACGACGATTTATACAGCGGACGGTGAATAGAATCATAGAATGATTGTTCGTTTTGAACGGTACAAAATACCCTCGAAATCAAACAACAAATGTGAAAAATCATTTTGGTTTCGCCACTCAATCAATGATGGAGAAAGAAGAAACAATAAGATCAAAGCAAGAAAGTTGTTTTATTGTGTGTGATTTTTTCCCATATTGCCCTAATGGTAAATCATATACGGCGTTCACTTGTTTTCAGCGTTCGTAAAATTTTTCCGATTTAAGCAATCAAAAAAAGCCAAAACAAATTCTCACGATTTATTCTTTTGACCGAAAATAACCGATTTTCTCGTAATTTAATTTGCATTCGAAAATAAATCCGAATGTTTTTCTTTTGAATTAAAATATACAACCCTTTTTTTTTTTTGTAAATGGAGAAAATGAGAAGAAATATGGGGAGATCCATTTGCACCACATGTAAAATGGATTGTTTGTGTTTTTTTTTTGCCACAAGCATCACACAATCGAATCAACGAATCGGCCATCGAACCGTCTGTTGCATTCAGGTTTAAACCACTCTATATAATCAAATTTGAGGAACACATCGGATCGGTTTAGTTTGTGAATGCTTTTGTATTTTGTATGTGAATTCAATTCACATTTAATTAAAATGAGTGTTTTTGTTTTATTTATTATTTTTCCGTTTATCACTATTTAACCTGGGATGAAATCACATTAAATCCATTCCTATGCTTGGATTGAAAATAAAATAGGGCAAAATTAAAATGAGTTTTAGTTCAAACAGTTTTTTCCTGAATGAAAGCTCAAGTAAATGTACAATATGAATTATAAAATATACACAAGCTATTTATTATTTATATTTCGTTAGGCGGACATACAAAATGTTCACCCTCAATGGATCCAATGCGTTCCATATTCACGACTTAACTGAAAGAAATCATCGATAACAATTCTTCATATAGCGAATTCAATGTTGCGAATTGTTTTCTGTTCAAAGTAATAACATCGGAGTATGCGCAATTAATGGCTCCTTTTCAAACTTTCGGGCAACAGTTGTTCGTTTCTAAACTAAATGCTTCCGGAAAAGCATATCCTCAAAATTGAAAGTTTAAAAAAAAAAGAAAAAAGCTTTTCTAAGTGGAGGCCACCCACAATTTAATTCGGAAAACGTAAATGAAATTTAGAAACCGCTTTTCAGCGACGAAAATGAATCATAAAACAAAATCAGAGACATTTTAAATTTAAATGAAGATTTGATAGTAGAATATTGACCAGATTTTTCCGGTTTGAAGAAATGAAAAACAAAAGGATTTTCGATTAAAAATCGATATTTATTCATTTGCACTTTGAGACGGTTGTTAGATCATTTTTGTGGTGAAAAGTTTTACAAATCAATTCAATTCGGTTTTTAGGAAAGAAAAAAAATTTAAATGCTAACTTATGCTCATGCTTCAATACCGTCGACGTCTTCTTTCAATTTAGCATCACCGAGTTTGCCTTTGGTTTGCCATTCTGGTTTGTTCTGTTTCAAGAAAAAGATTCAAATTTGTTTGATTTATTCAAAACAAAAAAAAAACAAAAAAGAATATTCAGATGGAAAAAAATAACTTACTTCTTTTTCCTCTTCTTCCATAGTGAATTCCTTCTTCTTAACAGTTTTGAGTTGGTTACGGAAGTTGAATTCGGCAGCTTTCTTTTGCAATTTGGCAAATTTGTTTTCGTATTTGGAAACCTTCTTGAGGGTTGGTTTGATGCTGTTTAATGGAATAGAATAAATTCCCTCATTAGAATCGGAACCGAATACATTTCATATATAAATAGTTTGAAATCGTAGATTGAAACCTGGAATACTTACAATTTTCCACGAAGATCGTTGACTTGGGCATTAAGGTCGTTGATCTGTATTGAATATTTGAAAAAAAAAAAAACAAATAAATATTATCGATCCAAGAAAACTGTTCTTGAGTTCAAATCCTTAATATTTGCTGTTAAATTATTAATTTTTGAATTGTTTAAATAAGTTTAGAATAATTAGGGCATGCAATTGAACTCATTCACATTTATAGACATCTAACGAATTCAAAGTGAACAAAACATTGAAGGCTTATCGAATTATCCGAATTAAAATATTAATATTATAATAAATAAAGAATGTGGAATGTAGAAGAGGGTCGAAATCAATGTTCTACATTTTATTTTGAATTACATCAATATTCAATTGATGTTTCGTAGCTATTGAAATTTTCAGCCTAGTTCCGAATAAGGGGAAAAACTCCAAACCATTTATAGTTTACAACATGAAATGTATCAATTTTCAATAATAAACTACAGTCAAATGGGTCGGGACTATTAACGAAAAATGATTTATATGTGGGCGGGAAATTTGTGTTTGTCATTAAATTGTTCACCTTTCGTTCTCTGTCTTCCACTTGATATTCTAATTCCCATTTGCGATCTTCACATAAATACAATAGCTTTGAATACATTTCGCAGATATTCTTCAATTGGTCTGCAAAAATTCACACGATTCATGATTATTATTATCAAATTATTATTATTATTGCGCCAAGGCCTTGGATTAAATTGCTTAAAGGCTCTTAAATATTTGTATTTTGTGTCTATGTTTATTTTGTATTAATGCATAAATGTTCAAATGTTTTGTTTTTTTTGTTTGTTTGTCGCAAAAGGAAAAAGACACAGGTTTGAAATGTTGTTGTGTTTTGTTTGTTTCCAATGTAAATGATCATACCTCAACATCCTTGCGTTTGACAATATATTCAATGTCGTATCTCTTATCTTCCAATTGTCTGATCCGTTCGTGATAGCCTTTCAAGATTGCTTGAAGTTGTTCTGAATGTGTAAAAATTGTGTGTTCGGGTGTGTTTAATGTTTAGGTTTAGGTATTGAATTTAGTGTAGATTGTAGATGTTTGGTTTTGGCCGAAAAACAGTCCCAATTTTTTGGCTATTTGATGAAAACATACCTTTGTTGGCACCTTCAACCTGTTTTGGTTGACCACAACGTTCGGAAACAATACGTTTACGTTCTTCTGATTTTTTGGATTGTTCTTTCTTCAATTCTTCAGCTGCTTTCTTACGGAGCAAAAGCTGTTTTTCAAATGAATAAACATTTGTTTGTCATATTTTTTTCTCTTTTTTTTGAATTCATTCCGTGGAACTATTGGAGTTCATTAGCCGGTTAAAAAATATAAATTCTGGAATAATACTTACACGAAGTTTCTTCTTTCTTTCTGGTGTCATGAAACCTTTCTTGGCTTTTTTAGCTTTTGAGGCTTCTTCCATACGCTTACGTACCTCAGCACGTTTGCGTTCGATTTCAGCCTGTCTGGCTTTGCGTGCCTATGAAATAAGAGGGAGGAGAGAGGGGTAATTAATGAAAAACGAACATTACAATCTGAGCAAAATGGCTCGCATTGATTTGAGCCATATCCATGATCATCTTACTTCTTCATCAGCCATATTGGATCGACTTGTTGAGAAAAACTGAAGATGAAAAGAAAAAAATGAAAATAATACTTTAATCTTATAAAATCAATGTTCTCATATTGCGAAGGAAAAATAAAATAAAATATTTTGATATCGTGTGAAGGTTCACTTGTGGCAATCACATAAATCAGTGAACGAAAAACCAACGAAAAATAAAGAACATATTCCTAAATGTGTTAGTTGAAGTAGAATTTTGAAATTCATTCGTTTTCTGTATTTTGGCTGGTGTGATGTCATTTTCACGTAGGTGATATTTAGATCGAAACTTTTATGTCCGTAGCAAAAATAGCGGATTTCAGCGACCAAACGTGCAGCATTCCGGTGATCAAAAGTTCGAAAATCACACTTGTATTTTAGTGCTGAGTGTTGATCACAAAAACAGCACGATTATGAAAGTGGGAGTGAACGGAGGAACATCAATAAAACTCAAAATAGCATAACGAACGGTTCGACTGATTTTGTGCGCACATAATGCTGGACTCACAGGGCGCTGGTTCATTTTTTTTCTATTTTTATGATCTCACAATAAAATCAAAATAAAAATCGGCCAAACGTTTATTTTTTTTGTTTTTTTTTTCATTTTCTCTTTTCATTTTTTTCCTATTCCCAGAATTTCGAAAACATTGGCAATCAACATCATTATTGCGATTTTAATAATTATTCGGATTTCCAAGTAAAAGTTTTTTCTCTAGTCAAATACTTTCTCAATTTATGACTTTCATCAGAGAACGACAAAAAATGATGCAAACATTATTATAAACAAACGTTTAACGGAGTAAACATTCATCTATTTATAGAATTATTTTTTCGGAGAAATAACGAAAAACGATCGACTTATGAATAAGAAAAATAAAATCCCACACTGTCACTGAATTTTCACTCAAACGTTTCGTTCGATTCAATTTAATCCTTTAGTTTCACTAATTACAAGCAGGCACTTAATCCTGGAAATCGTATTCCTGAAAAATTCAGAATTTATTCGATATTTTTTTCCTGTATTAGTCAAATTTTCCAAAAATACGCCTAGTCTGTTCGATTGCACAAATGTTCATTTCAAATTATAAATTCCATCAATATTCTATCCATTTCCCTTCCAAACACACAAAAACTGTATTTTCGTATTTTCTCTTCATCAAATTTAGTCGATGAAACTTTTGAACGTCAATGAAACTCACCTTCAAAAGAATAAAAATAAAAGGAGTGCTTAATTAACAATCGGTACTGTTTATGCCGACGATCAAATGTTGACTAGATCAACTTGTGCTGATCGGTGGCAATCATTCTCATCGACTTTTCACTTTTCATACACACACGCACAACATTATAAAGTTGATATATGTATTTGTTTGCCTTACTCCAATGTTGAAACATACTGGGTTCTGGTTCTAAAAATGGATTTTAATGGAATGTGATACAGATTTTGTTGTTTTCACACATTTGATGCAAGCTTTGAATCATGGGCTCAGATTATATTCATCTAACATCCGAAATGTACAAACCGTTTAATTTTAAGTGTTATCGAGAGATTGTTATGTTGGTTTTGATACTTTCATTCACTGCAAATAGGCGAATATTTTGTCAATTCGATTCAATTCAGTTCAGAAATATCATTCGAATAGAAAAAAATTAGAAGGTTATTTTATTTGATCTCTTGATATAAACGCAATTTATTTAAAAAATAATGCTCTTTACTCTTTCCGAAGACGAAAAATATAATTCATAATTATTGCGCAAAAATGTTCATTCACCAAATAATTGGCCAAATTTGAGCCGAAGACAATCATTGGTACAGAACCAATTGACCCATTTTCAATACACAATTCTCTGAATTTATTTCTGCAAAAAATGGCTTCGCAATGTGAATGGAGTTGCAAATTGCAAAGGAAATCCGACATATTTATTTTGATATGGAAAACAATTTATGAAGATAATAATGCAACATTCATGTGATTCCTGTATGATAAATGGTAAGGCGCAATGCAGAAAAAAAGTTGCAAATAACAACATTCAACATGTATAGAATGTTAGATAGTTTTGACGTCATAGCCGTTTCCCTTTATCCATTTCGATGTATTTACACTTTAATAATGTCGTTTAGAATTTAGACGGATATTCGAATGATTTCAAGGAAACAAATCATGCATTGCCAATTCATAGTTCATGCGAGGCATTTAAAATAAAAAATAAATAAAAATATCAATGAATAAATATGTAGCAGTAGAAAAGCAAATGCGAGGAAAACGTCATTCAATCTATTTTCAGGATTCATATTTTGCTGGACGTTTTGCTTCTATTTATTTGATTCATTTTTTTTCGTTTTAAATTTTCCTTTCCATTGAAATATCTGTGTTCGGCGTAGAATTTTCCAAATTGAGAAAAATCGAAAAGAAATCAGAAAAGTTTTTTTTTCCAATCCGATGAAGAACACAAAAACAAAACACATATTCCCAATCGTCTTCCTTTCCCATGCTATTTACTAAATAATAAATAACTTATTTATTTCAAAGAATATTGTAAAATTTATGATAGAAAAATGAGATTGTGCACATCGACAATAGAGGACGTTTCAAATGATCCATATTTCATGAAAATCTGAATCGAAATAACGTCGCAATCAGTTACACAAAGTTCCATGTTTGCCATTTAATTCTATTTATATAACCATTAAATCAAAGCTAAAAATAGATATTGTCACTGTTTTGCTCGGTCGCATCAAATAACATACAAAAACACTATCGACTCGAGCGATTGTACAATAAAGCTTCGCTCCATTAGCTTCTATATCACGGGCAACCATCACCGCTCAAACTCAATTTCAATTGTTTATCAAATAATTTCATCAGGGAATTCATTATAATATCAAACAACAAAATCATTTCAGAAACAAACGAACAGTTTTTCGAATAGCTTCGCAACGATTTGAACATTTATCAAAAGAGGAAAAAACAATCGCTTCTCCTGGAAAACCACTCTGAATGGCTTTGTATTTTCTTATAACTAATTGAATTATAGCTGAAAATGCATACATATTTGTGTGTGCTTAAAATTTCAAACCCAATTAATTAAGACAACGAATGTGTATGACAATATTTATATTATATTTATAATGATACTCGATTAATTTGGCATCCGTCGAAAGTTTGCCAAAATCAAAGTAGCAACGATAATGAGAAATTCTTGAATGATTTTCAAATAAAACGATAACTTTAATGTATCAAAATGCTGAAGTCAATCAAAAACCATAGTCAAAGGAAACTGTTCTCAGTTTGGGCCCCCAAAACGCTTCACATTCGGGATTTTCAATAGAAAATGAGGAAAAATCATTTACATTGTGATACTTCTTCAATGACGTCATTCGTGGCCTACATTTTTTCCCTCTGTTTATTCCTCTCGGAACATTTGAAAATGTGTTTCATGTTGTTCCATCCAACATTTGATGCTTGTCGTTTGTAGTGAATCTGATGTATATGGAACAATGTACGCATGAACCACCATCGGCTCTTACGTCGGTTTTATTTCAATCATTTCGATTCCATTCAATTTGATTCATAAAAGCACCGCTCATATAATCAACCAAACGAACACATACGCTAACGATATACCAAGAAAGATATTCCAACTTGCTGCTGAAGATCCAAATGTTCACATCGACCCAACAATATAAACATCAAAAATATAAATGGTGCACTGCACACAGCCTCACTCTATTTTCCACACACCTCAGATAAATATAGAGTAAAACATACCAGTCATAATTTCCCACTGACCTAATTTTGGAGCGAGTCGATATTCCAGCGAATGACGTCAGTAAACCAAATATGTTCAGAGACTTTTCGATGGAAAAGCGTTTTATACGCCATAAGATTTATACGATGGTAAAATATGTACCATGGCTACATGGGGGACCTAATTTTTTATTTTCATAAACGAAATGTAAATTGATGAAGTTTTTATTTTGAATTTGAATTTTGTTCAGTTTTGTTCTCTTTTTCTTGATTCAAAATTTATTTTTGAGCACAAACAGTAAAATGAGCACTTATAGTAATGAAATGTGGATCAATTGAGACCATATCGACCATATATGACAAGGGAACATATTCATTTTCAGGACTTCACTTCCGGCCGAATAAATAAACAATCTTTAATTGTCAATCACTTCATTAAACATTCCAATAAAATGAATCTTCATGAATGATCATTTTCGAACCAAAGAGACGGTAGCAACAAATGTAAGAGTTTTTTTTCTCGCCTTCGAATCATCGGCATTGTAGAATTTCATTCGTACGGACTCGTTATGACGTCATTGCCCCAAACATACCATTCAGTTTCATTGAAAAATATATGCCTTGGCATCAACGTGTCTACAAATACATAGAAAATGATAAAGATAAAAGAATAGAAACAATATTTCTGTGGAACATGAAACGTGAGAATGTCTCAATGACGAAGCAATGGCACGAGGACATGGAAAACATTCGAAAGAAAAAACGAAAAACAATATAATTTCATGTGTTTTGCACTCCTGCAAGAATTAAAATAGAAGAAACTGAATTAAGGGGCTCAATTACTATTACGTTGGTCTTTTTCAAACAATCGATATTGTTAATTGTGTTGATATTGATATCACAATCAAATCAAATGCCAAATTATTATTTGTAGAGTCGTGTACGCATGAAAACGTTTCTTTTCACTGCTTTGGTATTGGTTTATGATTATTAAATATGTTGGTGTCTTTTCAAGCAGGTTCAGGACGAAAAAATATTGAATCGATTTGGGCTTTCATTCACCAAAAAGTTTTAACATATATTTAAAAAATATACAAATACATTCAAATGTTCTCCTCATGGTCTGTGTGTGTGCTTCAGCGCCTCCAATTTATGTATGGTATAGCAAATGGCAAATATGGTGACGATGCTATCCATAAATTGTATATCATGCGGATCCATGAGGATGTCGCTATCCATGCACGTTACTTCTTTTACGAATTAGTTTCGATTGAAACGTGAAGCGAAACAGTTACCAAAATATTCAATCGCAGTTGTTGAAATGAAAACGTTTTGCTTTGCTCATTTAGGTTTAAGACTTTTATGACTTTCAATATTCGAAAATTCGGTTTTAACTGTTGTGAATTTGTTGTCGGTGACGATGAAATAAACATTCAAATGATGAAAATCTGAAACTCGGCGGTATAAGGTTCGTTTGTTTTTCTTTTTTGCACATTCAACATAATTTTTAGCACACAATTTCCGTGGTATATTTTTATGAAATTCCAACGTTTACCTTTGGTGCCAATAGATTACATTCATAATTTAAATCTCAGAAGTGAAATAATATTTTCCGAAAACAGTTAAATATTATTTGATCCATTCAAGCGATTTTGGTTGATATAAAACAATTATTATTATTATTATTATCATGTAATTGCACATTTCAATAACTTTGCTGAAATCATCTTCAATGCTAATGAAATTCTACGTCAATGGTTACGAATCGACAACGAAACACAAATTTATTGAATTTAACGGAAATTTCATTTATCGTATGCAAACTGTGTGCTGTTCACTCATGCTCATGCTCCTCGCTCATGCTTCAAATGTATCGTACAAATTCAAAATGTCCATGGAATCCATTTATAAACAATTATACCTGGATAGTGTCAATGAAACTAAAAATAAAAAATAAAAACACAGATTTCCTCTGTATCTGAGCCATGCTATTATGCTTTAACATGAACGTCAGCATTCAACATGGCACACGTTGTTGCTTAACCCAATGAAAGTAAAGATCAATAACCCATAATGACGTCATCGGCATGAAAATGCTTTCAGACCCAATGACCCAGTACTTGCAAAATATTTTGCATCATATTCATGTTAAATAATTTTGTGCTCGGTCATCGATGCAGGGCTAAACGCGATGCACTGTGACGTTGATGATACGTTTAATTTTAAAATGAATTATGCTCGTGATGCATCTCGAAAAAAAAACGTTTCACTTTCGTCCATAACCACTAACTGCATCAATTGCTCGTTCTCATTAGACCGATTGTGTTTTTTCCTGCTGATCCTTTGAACAAATAATGATAATAATTGAAAATTATTTCAAACGCAAATATCTAAAAATAGAATGGAAACATTCCAGGGAGTACGATCGATGCCAGCTCAATCCAAAACATAGAATTTTATGTCTAACGAGCATGAAACATGAAACAATGATATCTTTTGTTATCTTTGAGTTGAAAATTTTTAACAAGCAAACATCTTTTGTGCACATCGTTGATTTCATTTTGAAATGGAGATGTTTGACTGAAGAATTTCAGTTTTTATCACAGGTACATTATACATGGTTCACTTGCATTCGCAATCAAGTGAATTGATGATATCTTTGTCATTTTAAATAGTGGCATATAGGCTGCTGACAGTTTCTATAGCGCAGAAAACTATTGCACATCGATGTGTTGATGGGGTTGTCAATGTTTCAAGAAAATCGTACAAATCGGGTTTTTCGCCGAACAAAACGATAATTTTGAATCAATTGAATAATCATTAACAGCAACAGCACAGCGCGAGGAAAAATGAACACAGTCAGTAAGGGAGAAAGATAGAGAGAGAGAGAGAGAAGGAAACGGCAATAATCATAGTAAATTAATCCCGAATTTACGTCACAATCTACTTT
>GL501437.1:942943-955912 GCA_000149185.1 Mayetiola destructor
GTAAGAACACAGTCAGTAAGGGAAGGAAAGAATAGAGAGAGAGAGAGAGAGGAAAAACGGCAATAATCATGAATTAATCCCGAATTTACGTCACAATCATTTCCATCAACATCATCATCAACATTTCCGTCGGAATCATTTGCCCATCGACGTCACTGGCAGCACAACATAAATGTAGTTGTTTCAAAACCAAATGCTAAATTTGCAAAGCTACAGCATCGTATTGGATTCATGCTTGAGATTGTGTCTGCATGTGTGTTAGTAGGTCAATGAGAACCGCCTCACATTTATGAATGAGTCATTCATAAAAAGGGAACATTTTTATCCCGTTCCCGATGAACATAAACGAATTTGTGAAATTATGACATCGTCGTATCGTATTCTGTTCCCTACCGCAACGTGGTTCCGTTGCGAATTACAAATTTCTCCAGCAGAAGTTGTTAACCGTTCGAAACAAGTGCGTCACATGACTACACACTGCATTTAATGTTTGGATGTATGCTTTTGGACAATTCTCGTACCGTCGAGGTCCTTACGTTAGCGATTGGAAAATGGCACAGCGAATTCCGCAACAGATTAATCTCCACAATCGAGTCTCAGTAGGACATGCAACAATCAGCATCCACCACAAGTCGAAGATTGTTGCAAACCATCGAAATCAGTTATCATTCAAACTTCAAAGAAATTACACGCACTGGAACATTTGTTCCTTCATCTTTTTTTTTGTTCTTTGTTTGTTTGGAGAAATCCATTTTTCTGTTGTTTGGTGCCATGATGTGTGATTTATTTAAATTTTTATTTAATTTATCCAGTTAATTTATCGGTGCTGAGCCAAATCAATTTTTTCATTGAAATGAATCGGAAGCAAAAGGTCGATTACACGATTAGATTTTGAAAAAAAAATAATATAAAACAGTTGTACGATTGCATGGCATTAACTTCAACTATGTCAGATAATTCGAAATTCGAAGGCAATCTCTCAAGTTACCGATAATCAGCACCTGACACAGAATATATTTTCAGTTTGATTTTTGAGAATGAGAGAGAAGTGAACCTCACCATCAAACTGCATGAACTACGGACGGACGACAAAACGAAATTGAAAAAAAAATTAGACAAATGAACGTTGGATTGCATTATTATGAAATCATAGATTCAAAAAAGAAAATATTTTTTTTTTCTCTACAAGTTAAAGCATCCATACAAATGTTGGCCTGAAATGTTTTACCGTTGATAGAAACATTTAACAAAACAGAGCAACCGAATTTCCAACCACTTCAAACAGTTCAAACCCCGATGACAACATGGACGAACTTTACAAAAAAAAAAAAAAACAAAACAAAAATGACAATTAAAAGAAACAAATGAATAACAGCCAGGCGGATGGATTTATTTCTATGGTTTCATATTGATTACGGTTTGCGTGACACATTCAAAACATTTTTAACAAAATAAAAATATTACTGAACAAATGTCCGATTGTCCTGTTCAATTACTTTGTATGTATGTGTCTTTTATGGTCTCTAGCGACGATTATGTTATGGTTTTGTGTAAAGGATTTCAATGACTGGAATACAAGAAACTGTTGTTTTTTTTCAATATATTTTGAGGTTCCATTGTAAGTGACCAAATTTATCGTAAACCTTCCATTAACAAAACTTTATTAATAAGTATGTTTTATTATTCGGATATTATCATTGTTCCAATTGAATGGACCATCTCGATTTTTTTTTTCCTCAATTGGAAAATAAAATTGAAAATTCTGACGAAATGATAGCGGAACAAATAGACGAATTCAGGGAATATTATATTGGTTGCTCTACTGAATTGTATTTTCTACATTATAACAAAATGAAAGAAATTTTGGACTGAATGAATGTGAGAGTTGAGACCATATAACGGCTGTTTTATGTTCAAAAAAACACCTTAGAATTCTCGCCCATACGACACTTAGGCCAAACAAAAACAAAAATAAAATACAGTAGCGTGTTCGTTGTTTGTACGGCTGTGGAGAAGAAATGGAAATCGTATGATATTTTCCATTCTTCATCGATTAATGTCATTATATATTGTTATTATCGACCATCGACATCGAACAGCACAAAGTACATTGAACATTGAACACGTATGAAATGACTGAAAACTTTAAAGAACTGTATTCGATGGCCATAATATCAAATACATCGATATGAATATGCGATGACTGGTGGAAACAAAATATAAAACATAAAAAAAAAAGAAACAATCACCAACGATGGTCGTATCCGATTCCTTATAAAATGAAGAGCTCGGCTAATTTATCGGTTAGTTAGTTCAGAATGATGTGCCGAAGTGCTTCGGCTCCGTGATGGTGATTTTTTTTATTATTATTTTTGAATTCAATTAACGGTATGTCAATAGTTTCATTCAGGTTGCGTTTTAAAAGTAAAAAGTGAAAATTTCATTTTATTTAAACAAAAATTGAAGGTTCTTTACTGAAAACAATTGAAAATTCTGAAACTCGTTTATTGATTTCCAAATGAACAAATCAAAGTGTCCGAAAATATTTCCAATCTCAATGGTAATTTTTGATATGATTTTTGATCTTATTTTTCCACCAAGATTGGTTTTTTTTAGTTATTTTGACTGTTGTTGCTGTCATAGCTTGCCATACAAGCTCCGCCTCTATCATCACTTTTATCAATTGTTAAATCCATGATGGAGATCGTTTTGCTTGGTTGATTTAATTTCGATAGAATTTCATCGTGTAATTGTCCCAATTCAGCGAGAGCGATCAAAATGGTTTGTTTTCGTGAGTCTAAATCCGAAATGGACCAATATTCATTGATTTTATGTTTGTGTAACGCGGCCAAAATGTGATAATCGAGAAGAGTTTGATCGATTTTATCATTTTGTTCTTTCCGTCCAATTTGCTCCAATTTGTACGCTGATTCCTCAAACGAAGCCAGATTCTCCAACCAAAATTTATTCTGCATCTCAATCGAACTTCGATCGTTTTTGGAGTTCACGTTTTGCTTTTTCAATTCGTATTTTTCCTCCAGCATCTTTATCGATTCCAGAAATTTGTCAACAAGTTGAGCGTCCGATTGGGCTGTCTTATCCATAGAAGATTTTGTCGCTCCGTTCGACATTTTTTTTTCATCCAAAATTATTTTTCTTATTTGAATGTCAATGTTCCGTTACAATGAAGCTACTTTGTTTCGTTTGTCATCAAATGATTCATTTTTCTAAAAAAAAAACGAAATTCAAATCAAATTTTTCAACATTCAGTTTCAATCAAAGCAACATTCGACGACCCGAATAAAATCCAAATCGATGAAAATATTGTTTCAATTGAAATTCGATTCATATCTAATTACACATCGATATTGGTTGTACCATTAAGTCGCCAGAATAAAGGGAAATCTATTTAAAAATTGAAAAACAATGGATAATACCTTTTCACACACACACAAACACACACAGCCGCAGGATATGATTTTGTTGATTTATTCATGCATGAAATCTCCGTGTCTGTTATGAATATTTAAACAATTTTTGTACTCATTTCAAAAGAACACTGCTCTGTTAGTAGCGATAGCATTATGGGTACAAAAACAAATGTTCAAACTAATCACCAATTTAGAATGAGCGAAGCATTTAAAATCACATGCATAAATACTGTTTCTGACTTTCCATTTCATTCGATTATATTTGCTTTAGTCGCTGATTGTACACATATTTTGAGTCCTTTCTCCGGAATAAATTTTCAATAAAACTATGTCACAGTGTTCAAAATCAATTGATTCAAATTTCGTTTGTTCTTTCAAGGAAAATGTACCACGGGCTATTTATATAATAATTATAGAGAAAAATTATAGGTTGAAGCCTTCGTTGGATTCGTCTTTTTTATTTTATAAGTGATCTGTTGTGCGTGCAGTTGTAGTCAAAAAGTATTTGAATTTATGTATGAGGGTTGATCATTATATTCCATAGAAAAAGTTTTATTGAATAATTTACAACGAAATGATTAGAACCGCGGAAATTGTTACAATAGTGACCACATGATTGATACTCCATATTTAAATTCAATTATTAATATTAACAATTATTTTATTTGTATAAAAACTGAAATGAAATGGTTTCTATTGTTGTGCTGACTCCTTAATAATGTCTTATCGGTCAGTTTTACCTTGTTAATCACTAAATTTTAGCTCACATTTCAAAATTGATGATACCAGGAATATCAAGCCATTCGCAGGCCAGGATTTATAAGTCTAAACTAAAGATGGTACCTATTGCAGCTGCTGGCCACTGCACATGATTAGAATTCAACTCTTGTGCGTGTGACAGCGGCTATTGTGGGCTATTCAAAACATCATATCGGAAGTAACAATGACAGAAACAAAATCAACAGTGAAACTCCAAATAACAAAAAATGTTTGCGTTTATTTTTTCCGTTCAAATTTATAATATAATAATTATAATTAATCTTAACAGGTAATTTTTGTAATTTATAGCACAAACAAAAACAATAAAAATTTTTTTTAATAAATTTGCTTTTGAAAAAAGTGATCGTTCTCTTTGTATGGATGTTTTTGGTCTCTCCTTTCTTTTCCTATTAATTTTATCACGAGCGATTAAGTTCTCTGTTGAAAAACGAATTTAAAAAAATGGCCAAGAGCCAATGAAAATGGTCAGTCACTTTAACGTGACAAAATCTTTTGTCATAACACTTCATATTGTTTCAAATCAAAACTATTTAACGAAACAACTTTTGAATCAATTGTCGCCGTTGTAACAGTCCGTTCTGAGCTATCCGTTCTCATGTCTGTATTCAAAAGTCGTTCCGTTTCGGGATCATCGAAATTTTCAATGTCTATGTTACGAAAAACGCCAAGTGAAAAATTGTCAATGAATTTCGGTGCAGCGTCGGCAAAATGATGAACAATATCCACAATTAAATCTTCTTTTTGTAATTGTGATTGTAAATCTGTATAAAAATCACAAAATAATATTGGTTCCTTTGAATCGGGTATTTCCTTTGTTTTACAATATTGTCCACGATGCAATAAATGATGTGAATAAACATCAAATGATGGATCAGCTAAACGTTTACCAATCGGTACCTGTTCATTTAGTACACGATTTAAATAATCTTCTAATTTTGTTTGATTTTGTTTATAATAAAATAAATGAATAAATATATCGTCCACTTGTGATTGAAATTCCTTTAGTTTTTGTTTGATAACTTTGAAGCAGGCCATGGATTTTTGTATAAATTCCAAACGATCCGCAAAGCCCGGTTCCAATGCATTGGCATTTTTATACATTTTAAGTGCACCATTAAAATCGGATATCATAAAAAGTGCATTTCCAAATCCAATTGCATTTTCGAAAACATCGGGCGCATGATTGTAAGCGCTGTGCATAACCACCGCAGCGTCTTGTGTTTTGTTACATCTTTGAAGAATCGTTCCCAAGCTTAACAATGGAATATCCAGGTATTTGCGTGGTGCCAAATAAATTGCACGTCTTGCACAATCGGCCGCCCGTTTTGCATTGCCTCGTGCACGCCAATAATATGATGCCAATACGGGATATTTCCATGACAGCGGCTCTTGTTTCAGTCCAAATGTAATCATTTTGACAAAACTATCTTTTGTCACGCCAATTTCGTCCGATTGTAGTGATAGCTCAGGGCTCATGTGCAATCGCTTGCGATTTATCATGCTTTGCAGGTGCTCAAAACATGACAAACTAAATGGCACGTCATCACATACTGGATGCGTATCGCCACGTTTCGATTCACTACTTTTGGTTATCATTCGTTTGGTATTGATGCGATTGAAATATTTTTTATCCTTTAGTGTACTGTACAGTTCTTCGTCTCGCAATGAATAATAAATCAGACATTCCGTGTGTGACATTATTTCAACTTGAAAAAATGTCGATTGTTGCACTTTATCGGTGATTTCCATTTGAAGGGCCAACAATCGTGCATTTATTGAATTTATTGTTTGTCTGTAGTCGAATTGATTGAGAAACGCCACTAAATCGTCCGGCCGTTGTAAGTAAAAAATGGAATCCACCTAAAAATAAATTCGAATTCATCGAAAAATTATGGATGACATTGAAATTATGCCAAGTGCAAAATTCACCTTTGGTTCGATCGTTCCATCTGGTGTGATGCCCCAATGATTAATCGCATCATAACGATTCAAAAATACCAACGAAAATATCAATGATATTGTCAGTGATGAAGCCATTTTAGGCATTGTTGTCGAGTCTTTTTTTTTCGTCACTATTTTAAGATTTTAATTTACACATTTTTGTCAACATTAGCGATGAATGAATTGCAATGTAAAAAAAAATTCCTCAGTAAACAATGTTCGGCAATCTGTCAATGAATCTAGTACCGTCTTCGGTGGTACACGAGGTAATAGTTGTGACAAGTGTCATTCGAATAGAAATGACGGTTGCATATCTTCAGGCGGCAGGCCCATATTCATCCTCGCATGAAATTGATTGTCGAATCAAGTGAAAATAACAAATAGATTTCTAAAATCGAAAGACAAGACTTTATTTTCCAAATATCAAAACGATAATAATATTCATTCTGGACGCAGACAAACAAATACAATTTTCAATCTACAATATATACAATATACAAAGTACGTCATTATTGCATTGACACATTCGCAACAGAAAAAAAAAGCCTAATCTTACGCCAATAAAATAATTGAAAATGGGTTCGTCTACTAATTCGGAATGAATCGCATCAAAATCAATACCAGCGATGTCAAAGCAAAAATTTGAAATAATTTTGGGACATTTAGGGTAGTGGATGCATTGCATAGATCGCCTCTACAGAAACACATATAAACTTTTTTATAATTATAAATTGTGTGAGCACATCGATCCTCTGAATCGGATGGTCCACGCTGAACACACATTCGCTGTGTTGCCATATCATATTCTAAAACAAATGAGTGAAAAAAAAAATTGTTTATTTATAATATTCTGGATTTTGTTGATGTTGCTGCAATCGAATCAAAACTCTCTATTACATACCATCAGTTCGAAGTGTTCCTTGACTTTCAATAACTTTGCCACACCAGCCGGATGCACAGGGCACCGCAATTATTCCATGCTCATTTTCGATTTGTGTTACATTCAATTTAAATGGATCTTTGCAACTTCCGAATTCACCACGCGAACGGCATTGGTAGCATCTTTTTAGGGCGCCTGCATCAAAACAAAAGACAAAAAGGGAAAATACAGCTCATTCAGTTGACATTTCGTTATCAAAGACTTCAACGATCACAACAACAATAATATTTTTTTTTCTCATGCAGACGAATGACCAATCACTAATAATTATGTTGACATTCATCGAACCAAAAAAGAAACAAATAAAGAGAATTCCGATGATTTCACTTTCATTTGCGGGTCACCATTCGGTATGTCTATGGATCATATTTTCAAATGCAGAAATGCACAATTGCAACAATCGCTTTCGAATTCGCTCACCTTCGGTCACTTCCAAATTAATAACAATTACGAATATCACAGCACTTAAATAAATTCGATATTTTCTTAACATTCTGTTTCAATTGTGAACACATTTATTGGTGCTAATGCCTGCCAATTCACTAGAATAGATTAACAAAAATTTCAAAATAAAAATAAAGAAACACTACACACTATTTTTCTTATTAAAATGTTAAACTATTTTCGCTGCAAAGTTTTATTTAATTTTATCTTTTCTAATTTCATCCAATTCGAATTGAGTGTGTGTATATTTGTATGTGTGTTTGATTTGTCCGATGAAAAATTCCAAATTATAAGAAATGAATAAATTTATGTGCACACGCACGTATCGACTAACAAACACCTTTACAACACAAGAAATATAACAGCAACCAGCAACATGAATGTAATTCCATTGAAAGCGAACAATTTTCTTGATATTTTGTTTCTTTTCTTTTTTCATTTTTGTTTTCATGCATCTCGTTTTGACCCATTCCATGCGATGCCACTCTCCTTCTTATTTCTTTTGTTACGTTTTCGTTTTTTCGTCGTTTCTTTTACCATGCAGATTCTCAAGACAAACCAAATACAAGATAACCAGCCAATGCGAAGAGACATTTCATATTTACATTCATGCAGGCGCAACACACTTACTTAAGATTGCTTAATGCTCATGCGATCAATCGCCATAGAAAAATCTAATGCAAATGATTTAAACAAGTGGCGAAAATTTTATCGAAAACATTTTCAAACATGAATTTGCATATGAAAATTTGCCGAATACCTGCGATCTGCATTTTCCATTGTTGATGGACATTCTCATTGGAGCAAAATGCAAACTCAATGGAGAAAAAAAAACATGTATCCATTTTTAAATACATTTATTTACACGTTGTAGTTTTTTCATATGACTAATTGATCTTATATTATTTAAAGAGTTTTAATGACATTTGAGTTTAGCGAAAATACTTCGGTAGCTGAATTAAATCGATTCGATTTGTGTGGTTCGAAGTTCGATGATGAGATCAAATTGAGAGTGGGGTTTCAATGCTGGTGTTCAATGCTGATGTGACATTGGTTTGGTTTTGAATTCGGTCGCGGATGAAGAGCGTCTTTTCCACCAAATCGTCGGCCATTATTTTGTGCAAACAATTTTCATTTTTGGCGTTTTCTTTGAGTGCTAAACATTTACGTTGTTCGGCCACAGAATTATACAGCCGATTGAGATTTTTTTGCTTCAATTTTGTTAGCTGTGTTTTTCTATTCAGTTCCTTAACTAGTTCACTTTCTGAATTTTAGAAAGAAAAACAGCTGAAAATGGTTGCATTTTATGGGGTCGATTTATCTTGCTTACCCAAAACTAGACGACGTCTACTCTGATCAAAATATGCAACATTGTTATTTTCTTCAATGGAATAGCATAATTTTGTCGTTTTTGGATTGGAAAATTGTGGCCTGTTCTTATTGTGGTATTCTCGATAGTCTGGTGTCTCAATAAAACGAATTTCGATTTCGTTGGAATTCGAGCACGGCACCAATTCAAAGAGACTCAAAAATTCTCTTTGTCCGAAATCGTCGAGTCGCGTTCGTTTGCAATCACTCAAACTGGATCGAAAAATGTATTCATTTTGTTGCGCAGCTTTAAATTGTATATTCTTTAGACGATTACTTGATCGCAAATTATATGACATTTTCGTTTGACTGAGCAATTTGTTACAGCGAAAACGACAAACAAATTAATCGAATCCTTTTTTTCTCTCTCTGTGTAACGTAATGCTTCGGTAAGAAGTGACCGTCACCGAATGCTAATGACTGTGTCTTTAAAAAGATACGCAAATTAAATCATGAACAGTTAGTTTCATCACTGTCACTCTTTTTCCAAATATGTCGTTTTCCATCTCGTTGCCAAATTTGTTTAGATAAACCAAAATTAAACAATTTTTTCTGCGAAGTTGAATTTCATTCGATCTGCGACGCATTTATAAGGTTTTCCAAAATATGAACGAACCAAGTAATAGGTTTTCGATTGGCATTCAATTAAAGGATTTCAATTCGATTAAATTGAATGAATAATTCGGAAATTCGCATGATTTTTTTGGAAATGCTTCGATACATTTGAATTTTGTACACAATAAATGACAAATAAATGGAAAAACTCATTAAAATTCTTGAAATTGGAAACTGAAGTGTTCAAAAATTTAACCGAAAAATTTGGTTCGCAATAATCTAAGCAATCGTGGCAGCACCGTCTATGTACGCCATTGACAGCTGTGTAGCGTTTTTTTAAGCTATTCCTCAAATCAAATAAAACAACAGCCGATGTAACATAAAATGCAAGCGCATATCAATTTAAATACAGCTATCAATTTTAACGGTTGTTCAACAAAAGCGAATCATTGAAATTCAATTAATTCTTGTGGATTAGACATAAAAATAGACAAAAAAAAAATTTCGTTTTTCATTTGATTATTCAATACTGTGTTTGTTGAACCGAACCAGAAATACGTGCAAAAAGCATGGAATTCTCGTTTGTAATACCGCGAACGAACAAAGATCTGTTGGAAGATGCCGAAGTCAGTAGTTATTATGTGAAAAATGTTTACACACACAACGAAATACCGGACCGTCTTCGAGGTGAAAAAATATTACCATGCAGTCGACCGCTTCGACTTCGTTTTAATGTATATTTATTTCATTTCTTTTTGTTTGTTTGTTTTTCTTTTAGCCGCTCAGCAAACGCTACACCAATCAGACGCCTTCTATATATTCGATCATTTTGATACATTTTTTTCGGTTATCGAAAATGCCGACAAATTACAAATCAAAGTTTTGTTGCGTGCCATTGAAATTTTGTACAAAACGGCCGAAAATCTTGGCCAATTGCTTGATGCATATCTAAAGCAAGAGAATCTCGATCGTCAACACGATTTTGTGAATCTTTTGAAAATGGTAATGTATTTGTTGGTGGGCACTGTGCGAGTCGTTGATGCATTTGTCAAAGAGAATGCATCACAAAATGTCGGCACCGGACGAAAAAAGAATAAACCCACCAATGATGATCAATTACCGCATTTTGCTAGCTATGAAATCAAACGATACGATGTTTTGGTTTTTTTGTGCAACATTATGGAATTGCCAATTGAAAAAACCTTTGAAAACTCAACCATTGAAGAATCATTTGTCAAGTAAGTTTTCCCCATTTCCTATTTATTGTTGTCTAAATAATAATTGATTTGATTTTTCCTTCTTTTTTTTCCAGCATGATATGCGACATGGCATATCGAACACTCTGCCATCCATCCATCAAAGAGAAGCGTATCAATGACATTGTCTTTCAAATTCTTGGCAAAGCTATTAAAAGTTACGCACATGCGGTTGCGTTTCCAGTGCAAATCACGCAAATTTTAGAGCGTGAAGAAATAGCCGTTGTGCCAATTGCCCGGGGCATTGTTTATCTGAATGATGAGTTTCGTATCACCACCGTGTTGGAAGTTCTGTTAAAAGAGTTTATCGAACGTGTTGATGCCACGGCTCAAACATCATTAATACCCAAACATTTTAGTATGTTTATTCAAGAGATTGGTGATCTTTCGCCGGAGCTCGCACTCGAATGCCTACAAATGTCCGATGAAATATTAAATTTAGAGCCATATAATATCCGAAACAGTTTATTTGTTATGATGGGAAATGTAATATACAGTCAATTGACGCGCGAAGGTTTATCCGATGATCTAAAAGAAATTCGTGACGAATTGCTTGAACATTTGCTCGAACACGTGAGCGATGTAAACAGTTATGTTCGTTCAAAAGTTTTACATGTATGGAGTGAATTGGACACAAAACATGCTATACCATTGGCCTGGAAATTGAAAGTACTTCAGGTGGCTGTTGAACGTTTGGAAGATAAAACGGCAACCGTTCGCAAAAATGCAATAACATTGTTAAGATCGATTTTAGAATCGAATCCATTTTCATGCAGAGTAAGTTCAATTTTTGGCTTTGTAGTATGTATTACTATTGCTTTGTTGAATTTCATTTTGAGTGTTTTTGTTTCTATTGTTTAGTTATCAATTGAAGAGATTCAAAAAAAATATGACGAAACTGTTGAAAAAAGAGCAATCATCCTTGAAAAATACAATGCACAAGAGGCTAAGCGTGAGGATATCGATGAAGATTTCAAAACAAGATGTATTCCCGAATTGGAAGTCATTCTTGAAAGATTATTGACCGATGAACAGGCCGGCATACAAATGAATATAAATGGAATTTATGATGATCAAGATGATGCGGAAAAACGTGTTCAAAATATTCGAAATTTATTGCGAGATGGCCATTTTGAACAGGCTTGCCGTACCATTATCAAATTGGATGTTTGTAATAAAGATGCTCGAGAAAAGATGCCGCTACAACAACAAATTCTGTTTTTTATTGTTTTGCTGAATTCATATTTGTACGATGATTATGTAAGTTTGCAGGCACAAGGCAAATATTATTTATCATTATTATTCAAAATTGAAGCATTTCTCTTCTTTTATTAGACACCTGAACTGGAAAAAGAAGATGCCGTTGTTGGTTTTTTAGAAGATTCATTGAAATTTTCACGCATCATCTCAACGGCTGTTCCGAAATTGGTACACATGTTAATGTCCACAACGTTGTCAGATGTTCTTGTAAGCACAAATGAGACTTCATTCATTTGACATTTTCCGTTTTTTTTCCAATCAAAATAATAATCCTCATCGTTTCAATAGGAAGTGATAGAATTTTTCAAAACTGGATATTTATTCAATGTCAAAGGTTGCGAAAAGGGAATGGAATCAATGTTACGTTTATTGTACATCAATACTGGTCAAGATAAAAATGAAAAAGGTGAAGCTGTCATCCGGGCATATCATTCGGTTCTTTTTCAAACCGACCTCACCGGAATGTTAGTAGAGGAAAATGTCATTCTAAGTTATGATTCGGTTAAAAAAAAAAACAATTTTCTCTTTGTTTTGTACACTATAGACATCATCATTTGAAAGTAGTTGATAAACTTTGCCATTTCCTGCAGAACATTTCGACCGGCGAATACACAGCATACGAACTAATGATCAAACATTGGGTAAATACAAAGGATATTAATGCTGAAATAATAAATGTTATGTTTCAACGATTCACAATGAAAACACCAGATACAACAGCAAACATTTCACGATGCTGCATGGAACTGTTGATTCTTGTTTCAAAGTCAGTTCTCTCGTATTTAAACTTATAAACGATGATGATTAATGGGCTATTTTACTAATAATTTCATATTTGCAGTGCCAAACCAGCCGTTGCTTATAGCAATTTAAAATTAATCACTGATATACTCGGTAGCGATCGTATATTGAAAGATCCGCGCATATTTTCCGGTTGCTTAAAATTGTTAAGGAACACCCAAAGTGATAAAGGAAACAAAGGCGGTTACGTATT
>GL501437.1:959572-987525 GCA_000149185.1 Mayetiola destructor
GGATAATCGGTTGCATCTTGCAATAATAACTGCATTAAATAGACACAAATCCAAATTATTCCAAATCACAATCTTAATTTATTAAGCAAAAATTAGCAAATTCTAAATTTTTGTTTTGTGTTTTTTCTTTCTTCCTTGAAAAATATTCTCTTTTGTTTTCTGTTTTGGTTTTTTTTTACAAAATAAATGAATATTAGTTGATTTATATTTGATGTATCACATCGGGTGTGATGTGAAAATGCGTTTTTATTCAAAAAATGTCCACACGAATTTTATCTGTTCATGTTTTTTCTATTTATCAAAGAGTGAATTACAGATTGCAGCACAAATACAGAATGAAAAATAAAATGTTTAGGCTTCGTGCATTAAAATTTACGAAAATTTTGCGAACAAAATTTACGCGGTTCGATTGACCAATGTGACCTTTCGTCGGTTTGGTTGTTGTTGTAGCAATCGTTGTTGCACATGACCAGCAAATGTTGTTTTGTGAACAATTTGAGTTGTGCCATTAATATTATTGGCAATGCTATATGTTGTTGCTGGTGCAATTGAATAATTGACATCAAGACGGGGTCGTTTAGCTGATGGTTGTTCATCACATTCAAAAAATTCCGTTTGTCCATTCTCTGTGTTCAATGCAAATTGAATGGATCCCTTTGAATCATCAACATCGACTTCGTCAAACATATCCGAAACCTGTACACAAACATATATATAAAAAATTATAAAATAAAAATTCATTCAATTGACTCCATGTTGGTTGCATGTTATACAGAAGAAGAAAAACAAAAGAACAAAAAATCAACCAAACAACTTACATCAACGTCATATTCTGTTTGACTGGCGAATTCCTCGTCACTGCACGAATCCGCTTCAGGTACTTCGGGTTCTGATTCGTTGTCTTCCGTATCATCTTGTTCGATGTCGCTGTCATTCAAACTGCCATGTTTCATTTCGCCACGTTCAAGTGATTCCAAATTTTCTGGATAAACCATTGCCTTGCGAATGGCCATTGGATCTTTGCGTGACCATTTTTGCACTTCTTCATCCATTTTGGTGATTTTGGCTGGGTTCATTGCCCATAAACAACCTTTACGTTGGCCACCATTTGTGGCTGGCTTTTCAATTTTCTCAAAACATTTGTTCAACGACAAATTGTGCCGAACGCTATTTTTCCATCCATTCGGTGCGGTCTTAAAATATGGAAAATGTTCGCACATAAAACTATAGATCTCTGACACCGGCAATGAACCAGCCCGTGAATTTTTCAATGCCATTGCAATCAAACATGAGTATGAATAGGCCGGTTTTGGGAATTCGGGTCCGATAATTTTCATTTTAGCTGGCTGAGCCTTAAGTGTGGTACCATTAACAATGGCCTGCTGTTGCATCGTCGACAATGTATTTGTGTGAACAGTTGTTGTGATCGCATGCTGATTCGTTGTTGTAATTAATGTTTTGCCATTTTGCATAACAAATTTAAAACCTTCGGTGGCCAATTTTGAATCATCTGTGAATTTGTTGTTATTGTTGTTGTTGTTGTTATTGATGAATGTAATATTATTATTTGATGTCGATGAAATGGTCATCGATGGACTAGACGAACGATTATTATGTTGTTGTCGAATCTGTTGAGCAGTTGTAGTGATCACATTACCATTGCTGGTGATAATTTTTGTGTTGCCTTGATTTCTTAATTTGGCAAATGCAACGCTATTTGCAAATGTTAGGCCACCAATGCCCGGAGCCAATTTAATTGTATTGGTTGGTGTGGATTGTGTATTGGTGGTGATGGTTGGTCTAAATGTTGTAAAGATTTTCTCATCTTTCATTATTTCACTGCTGAGATCCTTTTTAATTGATTCGACACCTTTGCGTTGAATTTGTGACAGCGGTGACGGTTTCTTAATCTCCTGCACCATTGGAACTTTGATAACATTCGGTGAGAATGTTAAATGGCTTTTCTTTTCCTTTGGACTAGGTGCTGTTAGGTTAGTGGTTTTATTAAGATTCAATTGTGATTTGGATGTATTCATAACGGCTGTCGACATATTGTTTGCTATCAATGATGGAAAAGCATGCGCTACACTGTTAATGACCGGCATCACAGAGTTTGGATTGACACATTCACCAACATCCGCATAGATATCATGTGATGATGCAGTTGATGACCATTTTGGTCCACCATGCCATGATAATTCACCATCATTCGATGATGAATCCAAATCAAGAGTCGGCAATTCAGTGAATAAAGATGAAAATTCATTTGAGCCACCGACCACTGTTGCCACTTCTGATCGAATATCAATATCGAGCATATCTTGCATCGAGTCCGATATATAGAAATCCATGATAGGACACGTTGGCTCCTGTAGATATGGGAAAAAACAAAGAAAAATTTCATTAAACAATTGCAATCGAAAGTGAATTTTGTAGTAAAATACTTGAAAAAAAAATTAAATAATTAAATTTTATGAGAGGAAAAATATCGCGATCAAACTGTATAAATAAATCATTGTAAATGGGATTTTGGCGCCAAATCAACTTTCGTTGGAAAGACGGAGTGTGCCAGAAAGAAGGAGTGAGAGCGAATCTTAAAGACCACACTCAGATCAAATGCTAAGACATTGATAATCGTGTTTTTAATGCTTGCATTTCATTCATTTTCTTCATTGCACATTTGCACTCTCACTGTCGTGCCCCGTTCGCATGCATCGTTCGCACCAGCATTGCAGTTTGGGCAACAACATTCATTGCACACAATTTATTATCATTTTACATCACGAAATAAGCCACTTCACATTTCCACATTTCCACATTTCCACATTTCCATTGATACATGGGCACATCACAGTCACATTTGATGCTCTCGAAAACTCCGTGGTGCACGTATTTTATCGAATCGTGCATTCAAAAACATTATTTTATGGTTTTTCATTTGCGCACGTTTTTGTAGTTTCATTGTATCCAAATTTTCATGTAAGCCATCCATTGGATCTGCACAATGTCCCAATCAAAAATGGTCGCGCGATAATTTGACTGAAAAGTATGAGAAAGGGAAAGCCAGACGAAATCGATATTATTTAAAAATTAAAATAAATTTTGGAAACAATTTAATGCATGCCACTCCTGTCGAATATGACGACGACGTGAACCCCTCTTTTCGAACACCATGGCTATGTATTATTACCGGTATAATGAATTACGCCGTTTTGAATTGATGGAGTTGGTGATATTCAGTTCATTCAATCAACAATCTAATTGGAAATGAGATGAGAGTGAACAGTGAACAGTGTTGAATTATGGTCTCCCGCCAAAAAACTGAAATAATTTTTCACTTGTGCATGGAAATCAACGACCACATTGTATGCATAATGCATACGCAACAAGAATAAGACATGTTCCCACATGCTGCTTTCGCACATCTTCAAACCATTAAAAACAGAACCGGCCCCGGCCCGGCAAAATTTTTAATCATCTTTTATGTTAAATATACACGGCAATCATGCTTCATAAGAATTCGTAAAATCCAATTTCAGAATATGCAATAAAAATTTGTTCAATGTTCAGTGTTCAGAAGAAGAATAGAAAAGATTTAAAATCAAAAAAACATGAAATAAGGATCGTTTATGTACGCATTCAAAATTTATTTTCTTATAATTCAATAAGACCATCGGTTCCATCCATCCATCATATACACATACATATACACATAAGCATATGCCCAAAAATGTGTGTATCTGTATGTCGAGTGAGAGAATGAAGAGAATCCATTGTGAAAGAGAGAATCGCCCGGTGTTTTTTATTTTATTTTATGTATACATAGGATGAATGCTGTGTTATATAGCGGCATATACAAATATATAATCGAATATCAAAATAAAGTACAGTCGCGCCAAAAACTTGGAAAAATACTATGTGTATTTTACGGCGCACTCTTCCGGCAGTCCATTGAATGAATACCATTTTTCGTTCTAGGGATTTTTTTTCTTCATTTCATCCGTTTATAGTTTCGTTTCATTTCATTTTTTTTTCTTCAGATAAATCACAGACCGAACCGTTTTTCACATCAAAATGTGGATTTTATTTCAAAAATATTGCATTCTCAAAAGAATGCGATATTCTCTCTTTTGAATTTGATTTGATCATTATATTGCTTTATGGAAGGAAGAGCTTCAAATGAATATGCAACCATAATAATTTGAGAGCTGATTGAAGAAAGAATTCTCATTTTGGAATGGAAATTATAATTTGATGCTACAGCAACAGCTACAGCTACCGGCCATAATGACACGTTCAGATGAATGATGGAAAAAGGCAAATTATTCTAATAGCAATGAAGATGAAAATAAGAATACCGGACGCACCATATCCAAATATATATTCAATACTTGTTTCATTGTAACATTAAAGCCATAAACGAACATGGGAAAATTCGATTTGTGTAGTTAATGTACCGAATGCATCATTTTATCACTCGGTAATGATTTGGTCAAACGAAAGAACGAAAATTATTTCGGTATTTCTTTCGGTCGCTCTTGTTTTGTGTGTCCATTTTGATGTTTCGTTTGTGTTTTATTGTTCAACCGAATGACGAATCATTATTATGATTATTACGAAATGGTATTTTGTATGATTTTGATTGCATCACAATCACAGCATCCACTAAAATTACACTTGAATGCCAATGGCTGCCACGCACTCAACACACAGAACATGAACATGAAAAGTGCACAAAAAAAAAATTTATAAATAATTCAAGAAACAAGAGAATCAAAGCAATCAAGCACACAAGAAAATTCAAACAAGAAATTTCTTTTGTTGATGGTTTTATGATGGCGCGCGATCTTTCACATTTTTCAGAGCGATGAAACGTTTTTTTTTCGGTTGTTTTGATTGATTCAATATAGTGTGCACAAACAAGCCGATCCAACAAAAGATATTTTGCGCTGTGCAGATGATTGAACTGCAGTGTTTTTGTGCAAAAATCTCATTTTTCATGGCCAAAAACATGCATGTTTTTGGTTCTCGGTTGGAAATTGGAAATTCAATACATTTTGTATGGATATGTGTGTTTGTTCTGTTATTTTGTTGTGCATTTGCTTGCCATTTAGCTTTATTTTGCTCTTGTCACGAGAGGCTTAAATGCCCTTTATCGCATCGCAAACACTTTAAGTAGATCTTGATGATTAAAGATTTTTGCGTTTGAATACGGGTCTCAAAAAGCATTGCACTGTTGTAACATACATTATATAGATAATAACACAATGGTGATGGCATCGACTATTTAATTTGATACTCGAGAGAAGAATGCATTCGATTAACTTAACTCAGGCTCGCTCAAAATGGAAACACACAAAATAATAATTCTGTTTTGAACTAAATAACCAGCAAACATTGTAGCCTCAGCGCAATACATGTTTTTTATGGACGTGGTTTTCATTTGAAAATAGGTATTGTTTCATTGGTGCCTGTTAATTCGATTAACTATCTTAAGGCATTTTTTATGTTGTTGTTGCTGTATTGTTTTCACGATTAAATTGTATTTTTAGTTATGGCTGCTATGGAGCGATTTAATACATTTTGGTGTAATTTCATTGGAATCAATGTGAACAAAGTCAATCAGCAACAATGCAGATAATAATCGCACAACATTTTCGAAATTATCGTTTAATGCAAACTGAAGTGCAGTTGAGTTCAAACGGTGACAAATAAAGGAATCGTTAACCGATACAAAATTGAAATGTCAGATCGTTGAATGGAAGCTCTTTGAATGGGCTTCCAGCTCGAACAGCTGAAGCAGAGAAAAACAAAGCTGTCTTTGCCTACACAATGTTACGCGCGGGAGAAACTTCCCATATATTCCAGAAAAAATGAAGAAATTTTGCCGGCAAACATTTTCCCATTTAATAGGTTTTCCTCTTATCCGATTTTCTTATTCGATACACCAGACATATCCTCACAGACTCACACACACACACATATACATACATCCAAGGAGACAAATCCAAATCACGATTTATTTGTGTGGTTCAGCGCGCCTTTTTTCCAATGGTCAAACCATTTTGAATGATAGGACTGGCAGACAGTTTTATATCGACACTCATTCCAACCGGAATCAAAGGGTTTTGTATGCGAATCTCGTTCGTCTGGCTGGACAATGTATTTCTGGTTTTTCATCATTCATTAATGTGACATCAGGGGCTCGTAATTATTAAAAATTCGTATCAGGTTTTTCAATGAGACACCGCCAAGGAACATTAATTTGAAACTATCATCCAAAATGAATGTCAATTTTGAATTGAAAATGCAAAATATAAAACGGTACATTGAAAACGGCAACATTAGTATAAATGAGAATAAAAAAGCAAAACACCACGACTAATTCCAGGCAACAAAGCAAATTCGGGCAACAGATAGAGAGTGAGAAAACGACCCTCTTATAAGCTACGAAGCTTGTTCAATCAGCCATCAACCCCTCGTTCGATTGGAATGAAATGAAATGAAATCATATGACGATGCTGAAAATTGAAAGGAGCAAATGGTTACCGTGGTACATTGTATCAATGTGTATGAACGGCTGTTCTCTATTCGGTTGTTCCTGGTGATATATTTATTTCACTAATTTTCAGACTCTGTTACCGTCATCGAATCGAACAACACACACCGAAACCATTTCGTGCACACATGAAACGATACAAAATCGTAAAATCGAATGGCATTATTAAATTGTGAAGCCGACCAAATGTGCATTGCGCATGAACATTAACTAAGGGTGGATACCCTCATCAACTGTTTTGCGTTCGGTTCGATTGTGTTGTGTATTAAAAACTCACAAACGTGCTATTTTTGTGCTCGTGTAATAAAAATATTGTTTTCTGGATGAGTCTGCCGAACCGAGTTTTTATTACCGTTTCTCGTCTCTCGTCTTTCGACTCCTGATTCTCGATGAATTTTATCGTTTCGATTTTGTCGTTCATTCAATTCACACACACACAACACCGTTTTGTGTTATATTATTATTACAGTTTAAACGCAAGAGTTAACATCTGAGCTGAACATTTTTCTTCTTTTATTTTTTGGAAACTTTGGCAAAATTTTATGTAATTTCCATTCATTTAACGATGTCGTTGTACTGTATTCGGCATTCATGCCATTCCTGTGAAAGATTTCGTTTTGTATAGCCATTTCACTCTGTGAAAATTCGATTTTAATTTTCGGTTGCTATCGACGCTTAATTCAAAGCACTTCAAGTGTTCGTCGGACAAATAAACATTAAAATGTAGATGTAATGAAGGAAATCAACAACCGAAACTCATGAATCATATCGTTAAAGGGATTTCGGCACAGGAATGAGTCCATTTTGCGATTGTGTTATGGATAAAAGGCTATGAACGCATAAACTTAATGAAATAATCCATATAATACTGAAACCAACTATCGGTGAATGTTTCCAATGCTTCTCATTCTATCAACACTGAAGAGAGTTTTGACCACAGTGTCATGATTGATTTATGGGAGGATTTTCATTTGCAACATTACATTATTCAGCAAAGTTTTCTTTTTTGGAAAAGTTTTCAACCATATCAAAGTTTCGACTCATCTATTCCATTACTGCCTTCCAATTGAGTTCTTGAGTCCACTTTATGCGTCAAATATTCAACAAAAACGTACATTCGTATGTAAAGTCGAATTAAATAATGACATTCTTCCATTTCGACCAATCTAAAAATCTAACTTTTCATTCAATTTCAATGTCAAACGCATATTTTCAGAGCACGTGAATAGAATGTCTGAATGTCATTATTTCGATAACAATATCAGAATTTATTTTTTATTTTTTTTTGGAAAAATAGATTTCCTTTCATTTAGTCACACGCACATTCGTGACTATTTACAGGAAGTGTTGAACGTATAAAATTAATATTTTCCCGTTCGTTGCTGTGTTACGCATAGCTTTGGTTTTGATTCTATATATAGTGACGGATTCAAATGCTCATTTTGATATAAAAGTCCCCATTTAAATTATCTTCTCCGATTCGTTCAGTTCAGGTCTAACTGTACATCGGCGATAAAATAAATTGCAAACAATTTCACCGGCAAATAAAGGCAAATACATCCTATTTCCGATTCATTCTTCGGCTGAGAGCCAAACCCATAGGGGAGATTTTCGGTGTTCAGTGTTCGGCTTTTATGTAATATCATTCATCTATTGAAAATCTTAAACAGGGGAAAAATCTTTCTTTCATCGAATGCTTGCGACAGGAGGAATTGTTCCGGATTAAGAAGATGAATTATTTCCAAATATTTTGTGCAAGTTTTTCTTATTCAAGGCATTTATCTGGTTGTGTGTGCGTGTGTTTGTGTGTGTGTCCATGTGATATCAATTATTATTTACACAGAGGGTGGCAAGCGAATGGCTCAATTGCCGAATTGTTTATATTGAATGGATTTACGGTTGAACCAAATGAAGAGAAAGAAAAAAACAGTAAGCAAAATAAATATCCTCTTGAGATCCAAATGAGCAAACAATGGCGCAAACCGAAATGAATGATTTTTTTTCCATTTTGATTCTTTTGTTTCGGTTTCGCTTTAATTTCATTAGAAAATTATTATAAATGAGGCCTCTTCAAGTCAGATGAGTGCTGAAGATTAAATGGAAGTTCTCGAATTTTTCAGTCGAAAAAAGATTCGGTCAAACAATTTTTGTCGTATTATTCTGTTACATGACCACAGGAAGAGGCGAACAGTGAAAAAATTGACTCGATCAAAGCCACATGTGAGTATTAATAACATATGGTTCGAATTCGTATGCTTTTCAATAAAAAAAAAAAAAAACAAACAAATTATTGTAAAACTAAACAGGAAAACGATGATCAACTTTGGCAAAAACTGGTTTCATGGAAAGTGTGAGAAATTCAAAGCGTGCAATTGTAACATAAAATCCAAAAACCATTTCGGATAAAATGTTCATGAAATTCATGATCATGATCATGATTTTGCTCATGATCATCATCATCATTTAAGCCGAAACCAATCGTCGTCATCGTAAATGGTGGATGCATGTTAAAACATTTCAAAATATCTCGTTTCCAGTTTTATCGGGAGTTCTAATCACGATTATAAAAACGAAATACATATTGTTATGGTTGCGCTTAGCCATAAAATGCATTTTATCTAGTCGAAACCATAATTCTGAGAAAAAAAACCTTTGCACAAAACAAGAAATTATATGGCCGTTTTGAAACAAAGTGAATAATAAAATTGTATGCAATTCGGCCCGTTGATTCAAGTAACCGACAAAACCGTCCACAAAACGTTCGACAGGAGTAACAGAGAAAAAGAGACCATGAACTAAGAAGGCGAACATAGCCGTTTTAATGCATTGAAGATTGAAGATGAATTGAAAAAAAAACTGTGTGCATAAACAACATCCAACAACAACGCCAACCAAAACTTTAGCTACAATTCTTCGATTCTGATGAATCTACGAAGGTGTATTCAGTATTCAGTTTGTACGGTACTGAGAATTATCATCATTATCCATTACCCATGCAATCACTATTTTTTTTCCTCAGTTTTTGTTTCCCCGCATTCGGAATAAACAAAAAATTTACATTCGAACTTCGAAAAGAAACGAACCAAACCAGCAATGAGCAATGAATGATGTTCATGTTGTTTTATGTTACGAAAAAAAAACAAACCAAAAAAGAAAAACCAAATCGTTTAAATAATGTGCATGCAAACAAAGCTCAAGTTCAACAAATCAAGGCACAGATGTGCATGAAATGCAACTGAAACTGAATTCATTGCAGTTCCGTTTGGGCTGCATCGTATATGCTATTGTTTGTTGTTGAAAATTTCATGGATTTGACTCTCAGCTCGAAGAGGTTGATAGTTTTCTTCTGCATCATTTGATGTTTTTTCTGTATTGAACTTGACGATCTTGATATCAATCGTTATGTATTTTATACGAAAGATGTTTTTTTTTCTTCAAATCGATTCAATTCAATCCGACGGGAGCTGAAGAGTGAATTCATGAGCCATTTTAAAATAAATTGTATTCCATTTTCTCGGATTGAGCGAAGTCTGGCAAACTTGTACATGTAAACCTCATCCGATTCGTCAGTTTGGAGCATCTTTTAAGCGCCAATTTATTTGTGAAAACAAAGAATCGTCTTTTCTTTCTTATAATTTTATTTTACAATCGCAATAGAATTGTATCGATGGTAAAATTGTCATCATTTGAACATATACGACAGATTTAAAAATAAAATCCAAATGCAAGTTTTTTCTTTATCATCATAATCATCCATTGACTTGGAAGTTTTAATCGTTTGTCACAAATAATAGCAAAAATCAAGACAAAAACGGGCAAAACATAAGCGTTTTGCACAATTTATTTATTATCCAAAATGCGAATTGCATTGTTTTGCTTATATGCACACGGCCAATGATTGTTGCCGCTGGTTGTAGAAAATGGAAAAAACAATTATGAGCGAGAGAAAAAAGAGAGAGCAACAACCATTGGCATAGACAACGATCTTAGGGAAAATGCACAGCAAAATAAAGAGCATCGAGAAGAGAAACTGGTTTTGTATACGAATCACCGAAAGGAAAGCAAAAAAAAAAAAAAGGAAAAAAACAATTTTCAAACGACACAAAAGCAACCAACAAAAAAAACATAAGACGATGAAAATGACGATGAAGTAAAGGGCAAGGCATAGATAGACAACACAATGCTGCATTCATTTTAAGAAACGAACGATTCAGAATTGAGGATGATGGCAATATAGAGAGAGTGGTAAACAAGCAACGAACATGAGCCAGCAAAAGATGAAAAAGAAGATGAAAACCAGAACAAAAGAATAGATCGAATGCATCATTGCTTTATGGACTTCATGGACGGGATTCATCGTGTACCGAATATAAGATACCATTTGCGGTGAAGTTCCATCATTCGTTTGAACGTTCAGCATTACCAACATCCATGGAAACGAAGACAATGGCAGCAGGCATGCATGCATGCAATATCGAAAAAGAGGATTCATTTTCAACAATGACTCGAAAAATATGAAGAAAATCATTATGGGCCATGCACGATTTATCCGTCTCATTGAATTTAGAAATTGTTTGCAGTGTTCAGTGTGCAGTGTGCATGGTCAACTCGTTCCGTTCTTTCATTTCATACAATTTCAACGATAATATTTTGATGCTACGGCTCCATTTGCGGTTTCTAGGAAAATCATTGAATTAACATAAGCCAAAATTGAATAAAACATCACCTTGAGGCTTTTAAGTATTTTTCTTTCTTTCTTTTTTCTCTTTTTTTTTCTATAGAAAATATTGTATCGTGAGATTGAAGGGTTGCTGTGAAAAATACAATGATTTATGAATATTGAATCCATCCGAATGACTTTTGACCGCAATCAAAATGTTTTGTTGTCTCTTTTCTTGTTCGTTGTTTCTTTTCGCATTTTCTTAAGCGGTTGCGTAACCGTTCCATTTTTCATACAATTTCAACGATAATATTTTGATGCTACGGCTCCATTTGCGGTTTCTAGGAAAATCATTGAATTAACATAAGCCAAAATTGAATAAAACATCACCTTGAGGCTTTTAAGTATTTTTCTTTCTTTCTTTTTTCTCTTTTTTTTTCTATAGAAAATATTGTATCGTGAGATTGAAGGGTTGCTGTGAAAAATACAATGATTTATGAATATTGAATCCATCCGAATGACTTTTGACCGCAATCAAAATGTTTTGTTGTCTCTTTTCTTGTTCGTTGTTTCTTTTCGCATTTTCTTAAGCGGTTGCGTAACCGTTCCATTTCCTTTTTGCAGTTAAAATACATTATTCGAATATAACATTGTGTCCAACCTGTTCAGTTTACGTCATACGTAAGATCGGCAAATTGTTATTCTTCCCTTCATGAAATGTGCACCGCAAACAGTGCACAATGCACATGTTTCGATAAAATTCTCATAAGAGTCGAATTTCATGCATCTACGACTCAGCCCCTGTTCATTAAGCCACTGTTTCTTGAATGAGTGAAAAAAAAATATATGGAGAATTGCATAAAAATAACCAACGAAATCGCAATTCGTTCCACATACCCACTGACGGTCCAGTGATACCAAATACACTCATTCGATAATATAATAATAATGCCAGAAAAATTATGATAGACAGGGAATAAAATATCAAAAATAGAATTGTTTTGGAATGAAAGTGGATAATGATGCGGCGAACAAAGAACAACTGAATTGAGAATTGAGGAAAGTAATGAAAATAAGCCAGCCATGGCCGAAATTCATTGGAGCGAAGACAATTGTCTTGGCGATTGTTCTTCTTCAGTTGGGTTTTTGTTTTTCTATTTTTTCATTTCGATTCTTTGCTATTGCACAATAATTCTGGACGATGGAGTGAATGAGTGAGTTGATGTGATGGATCGCTTAAAAATGCATTCAATGCAATTGTATAAACGTTCATTGGAAACAACAATGACAATCATCCAAACACTAATTACGAACACATACGGAATGAAATAGCATTGATGATGATGGAATGGAAATCATGGAATGGAAACGTACACAATTTATACTTTCCTTTGTCGCTGTTGCATTGCAATTTTCTATATGGAAAAGAATTAAATGAATTGCAAATGGTTGATTGCTTGGTTGGTCATTGATGGTTTGTTTGTTGATTGTTTCTTTTGCATTCTGTTTTCGTTTTACCATCGAATCGACTGGAAATATTTTTGAAGAAAACAACAACAAAAAATAAAGCTGCACGTATCGTAGTCATGTAACGCTTCATGCATAAAATATCGCACAAATTATTTTGTTACTTTTGGTAAACAAAACCGCGAACGGAACGAAATAATATGAAGAAAACGATAAAAGGAAGTGACAGCAGATATACAAAGAATAAATATTGCGATGAAGAAGATGAGAAAAACTACGTGAAAAAGAGTCATGGAATAAATGAAATTGTATAATAACAACTGCATCAACAAACCAACCAATTTTATCACTCTGTACATCAATTAATATTTACACCTGGCGCATATGTTCACCACAATACCAACATACTGATGACTGATGGTGTTCGAAGTTCAACATTGCATGTAGAAGTTCTCGTTTGAATCGAAAATTTTAATTTTTTACCGAAAGAAAACATTTCTATTCAACATTCGATATATTTGGCAGGTATGTGAGACGCATTCATGTCAAGGATCATGAATTAGTTTACCAATAATATTTTCAAATGATTTTGCTAATTCTCCGCCTCAAATGCTCAAAGTTCTGCTGTAAACGGAAATAGCTTTGAAGCAATAATTCGATTCATAAACGCGAACTTCTTTCGAAATACAATTTTGAGCCATCGGTTTTTGAGTTTCCATGGAACTGTATGTGTTTTTGCGTAAAGTGGCTTGACATCATATGATTCAAAATGTCGCACCTTGCAATCTTATGCCAATGGCTTCTGTTTAATTCTTCGATAATTTATTGTTATTCATTTTATTGTCAGCTTGACTCGTGCACAGTGCCTCACATTAATTGCATAAAAGACTGCTGTCCAATATCCACATCCAACCGAATGCATTCAGCCCAAAAATAGGTTAAAACAGCAAAGACAAAAAGATCCAATAACTCTTTTTCGGACGCCGAGAATTCGAATTCTCTCATCAAGCTCATTTGATTGATCACGTCGAAGTTTGACAATTCAAACATTGGAATTCCATTTGAATGGAGCTGAAAAACTCATGGAGAAAAAAACCATTGAAAGAGAAAAGCAACGTTGTTTTTTTCTTTTTGGCTGCTTATTCAAGCGAAGTAATCTTATGGTATGCAAGTCTTGCATGGGAAATGGGTCGACTCATGTTCGAGATGCATTTCATTTCATAGGAATCAAGATCACGGTCTTACCAACAATAATGCGATCACAGTTGATTTCCACTTTAATCAGATTTCAATTGAAATTAAACAACTTGACCGAAACCGAATGAAATTGAGTGAATTGATGATCAAATTTCAAAAAAAAACGAAAAAGAAAAATCATGAGTGAATCAAATTTAGAATCGACATCGAGCTCATTTGTTACGTAAAACTTAAAGTCATTTGAAGCTATGATGTGAGCACTGAGCGCCACAGTATGACTTGGACTTGAATGTAATCATAATTTTTTAATTTTTTTTTCCACTCGGTTCATTATTTGGATTTTTTTCTCTTCTCATTATTATAGGCAAGTTGAGCGATGACTTAAAGACATGCTTAATTTAAATTTGGATTTCTTCTTATTTTTTTTTCGTTTTGTTTTGTGTTTTTTTGTTTTTGTTGCCCACTATTCTCATTTGCTCACTCATTTCAAATGAGTTTTGGTTCTGTTGCTGTGCCCTCAACCACAACCATCAACCGACTCTTCAATCACTATTTCGAGTAATTTTTTTCTTTTTCTTTTCTGTCGAAACTATCGCTTCCCTTTGCCACGTTAAAATGGTTATGGTAATTTCTTTTGCTTCGTTTTGATTTAATGTGTACATTAAAGAACATTCGGCTATGTGGAAAAAGAGCCACAACCCAAAGAAAATAACCATCCGCGGAGGATGAATGAACTTTTGAAAGTGTTTTTTCTTTCTTGTTCGTTTGATTTCGACATTTGAATACAATTCCAACAACAATGAAAGTTAAGATTAAATCTATGTATTTATTACGTGGTACACGTTTTCTCAGCGGCTAATTTTAGTTTGAATGTATTTGTTCTCCTCAAGTTTAACTATTTTCTAATTACAATGATGGAAAAAAAGACATGAAAACCGAAGAACTTAAGAAGAAAGAATATGATGGAAACTTTAAAAATAACTCAAAAACAATTTCGAATTCTTTGATGAATGATTATTTCCATGGTGAAAGGATAAACATAGAATCGATGGATGTAAATTAAATGATTTTCACAAGTTTGCTGAAATCAGAAACTTCAAACTATCAACCAATTCAATCAAATGGAGTACGGAAAAACGATCAAATCTATTTGAATTATTTGTTTCAGTCGTTGGACTATATCACGATTTCCTCCTTTCATTTTAATGAAATTCAATATTCCGGAATATTTGCCATTGGGGGTCCCATACGTTTGTAATTTACGTAAGCGCTGAATCGTCAAACGGCAGAGATGAAATAGAAAATAATAAATAATCGCACACTCATATACATTACAATTTATATGGGGACTTTAAATTACCGACAAGGTTAAGGTTAACATTGAAAACATAAAAGAGCCTGCTATTGCCATTTCCATTGCCATTGCCATCGCTGTACATTATATTTGAGAGGAAAAGCGATGAGAAAATGAAATGAAAAGAAGAAGAAAAAAATTACCCATAAAAATGTGTGAATGTGAATGTGTGTGTGGCGAAACATACTTTTAAAACTAGATGTATGGCAATTTGATGTTTGGAATGAAAGCGAAACAAAAGACTGATGAGCGCGAATTTAAAGTAGAAAAGAAAGAAGCTATTGACATAGAGAATTAGCTAAATCCGCCAGCATTTTGTTCGAACATGTTCTGAAAACCGGCAAATAAAGTACATTCGGATTGTTGTATACCTCGTTGTCGTTGTTGGTTGACTGTGATTACTTTTTCGTCATTTGCCATATGTCATACGCTCCATAAAAAAATAGAATGAAACGCATGTGTTACTTTTCCGCACACCACAATTTTAGATGCAAGAAAAGTATTGGTTTACCGCGAAAAATTGTTTTTTTTCGTTGAATGCCAGGGAGAACCCTTGGACAATTTTTTTTCTATGCGTTTTAGACGATTTCCAAAATTAAAAAAATTACGATCCGTTTTTATGAATGCCAGTGAATGGATACATCCATGTACGTAAGGATCTCAACGCTTTTACCTGGCCCTTGTTCCTGTCATGTATATATCGCTTTGTCAGTTCAAAAAAGTACAAATGCAAAAAATATGCCGTGTACAGTGTACATACACATGCATACGTCAATAGACCTATGTCCATTTTCGGCGTGTACCTGCGTGTACCAATGTATGCAAATGTCTAGCACGTAGATGTCTACGACATTTTATCACTGATAAATACGGCTTTGAAGCATCTTTTTCTTTAGTTGATAATTCGAGGTCATCCCTTCAACAAGATCCATAAGCCGCATCAAAATATTTCAAAACATTTTTTTTACTTTTTTCGAAATTAATCATTGAAATGAATCCAGCCCGAAGTCAACACTTGCATTTTCCGGCTGAGAAAGGCGATCGTTCGGCGAAGTGCAGATTGAGAGCACTCAACCCGGACACACTCACCAGTGTTTGCAAATATTTGAAAGTCAACGATATAAAAAAGCTCAGCCGGATAAATGAAGACTTCAGAGACGTTCTTTATCAAAATTTAATGCACAAACGAACAATCATATCGGACGGATGCATTGATCCAGAAATTTTTCATTTATTTGGGAGCAGGATCACAAAGCTGAAGTTCAAAGGTGACCAAAAAGATTTTTATGAACTGTTGGAGCAAGTGCTTGAAATTTGTTCGGGCGATCAATTCAAAGTCCTGGAATTTGATCTATTTTGCTGGGAGAGTGATGACAGTTTGCGCGAATCAATTTCGGAATTGATCAATCAGGCCAAACGACATTTCCAAAATGTCGAATCGTTGACAATAATTGGTGAAGAAACCAATGATGATCCTGATATGGGCTCCGACATACTGAGCACAATGCAAGGTTTATTCGATCGATCGAAAAAACTTCGCAAATTGAAATTGGATAACATAAACAATGGGACACATCATTTATTGCATTGGAATCGATTACAATATATTGACGAATTGCATTTGGATCATGTGAACGGAATAAATAACGAAGAATTCAATCAATATTTCCAAAGAAGCCCCAAACTACAACATTTCTATTGTTTTCCACCAAAAGATCTGGACGAAATTGGAGATACATTCATTGAATCAACCAAAGATAATCTTCGTGCTCTTCATGGACTCAATGCAGACAATAGCTACGATTTCATTGAAAAATTCCGGAACTTAAAAGAAATTACTATATATTCATTTGAGGAATCGGGTGACGATTTAGACTATCCAATTTCAATATTGACCAAACAAGACGCAATTGAAAAATTGAATATTCATCAGCATATCAATCACAATGCTTCACCGAATTCAGATTCCAGCGACGACACAAAAATGTCACCCATTATTGGCTATTTGAGCAAATTAAAAACCATCGAATTCACTTGCAGCAATTGTTCGTGCCCTAACTGTGGCGGGCCCAGGGAAAACGAACCATTGGGATTTTTGGTGGAAAATGGGAAAAAATTACTGTTCAATGTTGAGACCATTATTTTGAACAAGCATACCCCATATCTTAGCAACCTCATACGAAACACACCAAATTTAAAAGTTTTAGTAATTTGGTCATCGGATATTATGGACGGAAATCAAATGATCGCTGATATTAAGACCATTACCGAACAACGCGAAACCAAAGATTATGTCGAAATTGTGGTGAATCGCAATCAATTTGCGGCATTTAAATACATCGAAGGATACGAGAAATGGTTTAAATTGACCGCTCGCCGGGATGATAATGTTTTGACTAAGTATGTACGAGTGGTTTGAAAAGCGTTTGAATTTTTTTAATAAAAATGTTTAAAAAAAAAAGAAAAGAAATTGTATGATGTTTTATTTACAAGTGAAAACGGAAAACTGAAAATAGTGGTTGAATGTCATATTGAAATGAATATTTGTAAAAATTATTTTTTTACGCGTTTTAGACGATTTCGAATAGATTGGCGAGGGAAAAAAAAATTCGAATTTTTTTTTTAAATTTTTCAGAAAAAAATTTCATAGGATACTCTGTAGTAGCCATAAAAAAATTCTATAAGGTGTCATACCTCCAAAAACCAATAGGGATTATTCTGAGAACTCCCTTTAGACAGGAAGAGAGTTATTGGAATAACTAACGACGAAACCCAAAACCAATACTTGTTCCACCATTGAGGATGGCGGAAAAGTGAAATCATTCGTCTTTTGAGCCATAGCTTCGCGTATGAAACGATGTGGATAGAAACTTATCCCATTTAATAGACAATTTTTTTTCTTTGTGAAGAGCAAGCCGAACTAACAATGTACGGCAAATATGAATCCGTCATGCCATTCGGTGATATGATATTCATAAAGCACTCAACCATGACGGTACATTTATAGAATTTGTAACTTTTGTTTTTGTTTTTTTTCCTTTTCGCCATCATTCAGTAATATTTACCCGGTGAAGATTCACATCGTTTTAATCAACACGTTCCGCAAACAAACTTGAATATAAATGGAAAAACGCCGATAAAACGCGTGGCCACCAACAATGAAGAGCCGCGAGTTGCGAGCTGAAGAAAAAATTTATTGTGTTTGTTCCACATTAGTAATATATAATGGCATGGATACGGGGCCTGTTCGTTTTACCCATTTACGTAAATAACATGTATTTCATTTGTTGTGAGGCATTTGTTGTGTGAGAAAACCAGCCCAGGAAAACGTGTTTACAAAATGAAATTATGTAAGCGAAATGAAAAGGATCCAGTGAAATACTCAAAGAATGCATCACATCATGAATGGATTAGAGTGCGGTTGTTGAATGTTCATTTGATGTAAGCAGTTTGCCGGTTCAACGAAGAAAATTTGATTGATCACAACAGAGACATTTTAGTATATTAAAATGCCGGCTGAGAGCGTCTGAGCTCTGAATGTCATTTAGATAAAATTTTAAATGCGTTTAGCTATTGCATCTGCTCGATCAAATGATGGATTTTCCACACGTGAGACGAACACTTTCGTTTTTTGCGTGGTATGGCATGCAATGAGAAAATATTAAGACGACTTACTTCGTCTTATCAGCACCCAAATGAACGATAATTCAGCTTTACTAATGCAATTTACACATCAGGTGCGAAAGAATTTGTATGCCCATTTCACCGTGATGGCACAAAATGGGAAGTGAAGGCAAAACATACGATCTATGCATGTTGTCTGCAATTGGCATTGAAATTCATTTTTCGAAGTGAGTGCAAATTGTCGCACGGTTGAATAGCCCAACCAAGTTGAAAAAGGTAATAAAAAGGACAATCCGCAAATACAAAACATAAAAATGCGTTTATGCGTTTATTATATCCAACAATTCGGGAAAAACAGTATCGTCATAAAAACGAATAATATCGAATTTTAGGTGTACAATATGCATAATATACATTGTACATATTTTGCCGTTGACAAACAGGGGAAAAAACCCCGAATAACAAAAAAGCCGCTTTCAATGTAGCATGGCGCTTGATTATTTAGTTGTTTGCATGTCGAAGGACTTTTTTGATGCATCACATGCGAAAGTGACAAGTTTTCTGTGTAGCAAACAGAAATTGGATGGCGTTTATATTTTCACTTTTTTCCTTTCTACACATTTTCATACAACTCCCTTCGCCCATTCGGATTCCGATTCCTTTTCTTTGTCTCTCTCTGTCCCTGGAAACGAAATTTCAATTGCATTTTGGCACAGTATGTGCACGTCTGGCATGGAATTTGTTGAAAAACCATTCAATTGGAAATGGAATACGTTTTCGGCGATCCAGACGACAATAACATCATTCAAAATTAACAAAGCGAACGCATAAACGTCCCAGCATAAACATATAGAGAATTTTTCACATGGAGATGCATGTGATGACAAAAAGACGAACATTCATGTGAATATCCCATTTGTTAGTGATCTAAAAGCTAGTCCAAAAGTCATTGAACACATGTTTTTTTTTTGTTTGTCTGTTGCCTTTTAAATTCATTTCTGTTGATTGCTGTTGCCAAATAAAATAATTCGATTCGTGAACATCTCACCCAAAACGGAATAATTCCGTTGCTTTATTCGATAAAGGGCATTCAGGTAGATTTTCGTTTACCTGTTGCAATTTCGATGGGTGGGCCAGTGCACATAAAAACAATTGATGTTAAAGTACTTGATAGCAGACAATGTTATCATGCCATTTCGAATTTCGAATGTTTGAACATTGTTCACATAACGAACCAAACACTTGAACCGATAAAAAGAATGAAATTGCTAAACAATTGCATTCCATTATCTTATTTCTTTGCGAATTTTCCTATTGTTTTTGGTCGAAGATAGAATAGCGCCAACTGGATACACCCACTGATGCATATGGTATTCCATCAATTTTTCAAATTTCGAATTCACATGGGTTCATTTATTTATACTATTTTATATTTCTTTGTGTCTGTGTCTATTGTGTATGCTGTTTGGTTAGGAGTGCTTTTTCATACCGCAATTAAATCCGATAAATACTCTTATACATCGTATTTAGCAACGAAAAAACCGCTCAACGGTAAACTTATGCGGAATATGTACGGTTGATATGTCTCGAAGACGATGAGAGAGAAATCCGCATCTCATCAATCGTTCAAGTTGTTAATGGTGTGTTTTTTCGGATATTTCTTCGGCAAGAAATGCTATGCACTCGCAAAAGGGTCAACTACCCGATTCAAGCAATGCGTCAACGAATAACTTGAATCAAAGTTGATAGCTATTTACATAGGCCATCAGCCCGTTTAAGCTCATTCGACAAACTAAACATTTTGCTCGAAATTTTTGTAAAAATTATTTTCTTAGTTATTCATGTTCATCATTAGGGTGTGAGAACTGAAAAAATCATCCTAATCAACAACAATATTGTTGAAAAATGACTGTTGAATTTTCTTTTTAAGTTTTCTCTTTGTTGCCTTTTCCGAAATGAAAACAATTCGAATAATTCTAAAGCCATCATTTGGATCGGCTGAAAGAAAGTCAACATTGAAAATATTCATTGGTCAATTTGGTCACAAAATTTGAATCGTTTTACTGTTTCCCAGCCAACGGACCGTTGCAATATGTAATTGCAATGGGAAAACAAAAAATATTCTATCGAATCATCTTTTTCTATTTGAAAAGGTCATCACTTGAGGAAAGTAGTTCAAATTCGTTCCAAACAGTTGGACGTCGAAGTCAAGGGGAGCCAAACAACAATTGAAGGATTTCGTCTGATTTTGGAATATTTGCTCATAGTAAGCAAACAAACTAAACTGAATTCCACATTCGGGTGGATAAAAATCTGAATTATTTAAATAAATTTTTACGAAGAATGAACATAGAAAATGGCAACATTTAATTAAATTTTATTTTATTTTATAAATAATTATGAAGGGGAAAAAATGACCAGAAAAATGCTGAAAAATGATTTATTTCTCTAAAATGTATAGTCTACGGGTTTAAAATAAGAGAACGGCAAACAATTCGACTAGATCACCTCTAGAAGTCTAACCAGTAAAAGTAAAAAAGAAAAAAAAACATTCGTAAGCGAAACGATGAAGAATGATTGATAGAAATGATGACTATGCAAGATAGATGAATCAGCCGGAAAGACGAGAAAAAGAGATTTGAAGAAGAATGAGAACTAGCAACAATATAACAAAAGAATTGTAATTTTAGGTTCTTATGATGGAAGTGCGTATTGTACAATTCGATGAGTTTGAATTTTTTGTTGTTAATTTTTCCCTGAAATGGAATGGCTTTTCTTTTAGTTTTAGCTTCTAGGTGAATAGGTGAGCATGGGATACTTTCGTAAGTATACAGGTAAAAAGGTTAAATCTAACGTGACCGTATACGGCTTTGCAAGATATGAGAGATTCAAAATTTAAAATGTCTTGGCAACAGGTTGTTCTGCTTAATCGCACTAACAATCGAACGATACCTGTCGAAACGAAATTATTATCTATTCATTTTTTTTCTTCGTCGATCTGCTATTTTCGTAAAAAGAATAATAATCCTGAATTTGATACGCTCTTTACCTGTTCGGCTAAATTTAGAAGGCCTGGCAATTTTGATCAATTACAGCTCATTAAATTAAGAAGGAAGAGAAATCGATTATGGTTTCTACTGGAAAGGCAACAGCATTCAAATAGCATCGTTCAAAGTATGAAATATACTTGAGAAAAAAAAACCATTCTCTGGAGTATTTTTGAAATGGCCATTTAAAACTCAATGTGATTCCCATTTCGAAAGATTATCTTTCAATGATGGATATGCTCATCTTATGCTTTAAATTATTGAATAAATTTCAAAAAATGTAGTTACGAACACTCAATGAATGGCTGTAGGTTTTTGCGTAGGAGTATTTATATCGAGCGAAAAAAATTGAAATGATAGGAAAATGTGTAAAAGAAAAAGAAAACAATGATAAATCATGATCTATAAGCCCTTCCATGAATGTTAAATATGAACATTGAACAAATCTTGAAGGATGCTCACCATGCAACAGGGCACGTATCATCGGTTTGGATTTTACCACAAATCGCAAGAACATCTTAACATTTCTAAACCAACAGCATTGGCCGTTTGTTCGTTTATTTTTCATTCATTTCATTTACATGAAAACGTTCAAGTGGCGTTGTCAAGAGCCAAGCATTGAGTGTACTGTACTTAAGCATTGTGCACTGACTGTCTTCAGACCACCAACACCACAATTCATGATCATGAATTCAAGCGGCACGACAGACAGACCTCTCTTATGCACAAGTATGCCTGGTGCCTGTCATGAATTGCTCAAAAAAAAAATTAATTAATTTCCTTCGGTCGCCCGTAAAAAGTGGTAACAGTGATAAGAATGTCGAGTGCCCAACATTATGGCAATTACTCGATTAACAACAAAAGCACACCGTACAATACAATACATACAAATAATAATAATTGACAGCAACACAGCAACATCCAAATGTGTCCAAAAGAAAAGAAAAACAAAAATCGTTATTTTTTTCCTGTTTATCATTTGCCGTTGTTTTCCGCTTACATAATTCCAGCACTGAAAGCAATACGACAACGTATCTTCTTTTTTTTCACACACGTTTTAATTACGTGTTTTGTTTCAACGTCCATTCAATGTTGGCTCTTATCTTTAGCTATTCGTAGTTGAAGCAAATATGAAACGAAGAACAAAACGAAAAAAACTACACAAAAAAATTGTTTTGCAGCTACACAAAGCGACAATCAACGTGATGAACGAACAACGTCAAATGAAATTGTATCTTTATTTTGCTGAAAATTGTTAGGCAACTGCCGCGTGATGCGCAATGATGATAGAAATAGCTTTTCAATTTTGTAGACTCTTTGACGAGGCACAAAATGATAAGCTTAAAAAAATATTTTTGGCACAGTTGCAATTATTGAACCGAACAAAAAAAACACACAAAAATGAAAACAATTGACTGAGTGGTTTTTTAATAGAATTTTCATTTCGTCATCGAGAATATTCCCAAATAAATTGGCTGCATGTTCGATATCTATTTTTTCAATTTTTCCATTAATTGTTCATTCGATCGAATGAAGCCGATGTTTTATCCAAAATCAAATGCAAAGATCGCATTGAAGTTTGTAAAACAAGATGTTTTAACCAAGTATCAAGTATGGCACAGCGGTCATAAAATTGAATTTCCAATGATTATTATTTATTGAACAGAAATAGAATATGTAAAAGACAAAATTCATCAAAATGATGACGTGAAATATTAATGTGCACGAATTGATCGTGATTGGATTTTAATTCGCATATATGTCTATTTGCCGGTTGAGCGTTAATATGATTTTTTATGAGGCTTATGTGAATAGTCTGAACAGTGAAGCAAAGAACAACGTCGATGGGCCAGTGGTCGGCGCGGTGTGATGAGTTTCAATGAATTTATGAGATAATTTTATGTTCAATTCAATGAGATACAAGCAGTTCTCGGGGCCAAATTCACAAAGACATAAAAAACGCACGTCGCGAAATTTCGATAAATCAAAGGAGAAAAATTATGCGATAAATGAGAACATCTATATACTAATAAATAACAAAAATTAATATCATTGTTGAACATTGAATGCCGAACGAAAAAAAGAGAGAGAGACAAAAATATCAAAATGAGCTCCATGCTCCAAGGCATGTATCGATCGTTGGAATAGTTTTGGCGAAGCTGCAAATCAAAGAAAGAAAAACAAATCATCTCAGGCTTATGTTTTGAGCACAAACTTATGAATTCAATGGTCTATCTTTGGGTTTTTCCCGCAAATTGGGAATGTGCTGAAATGGAGAAGCCTTTTTGTTTGGAGAATAACCGAAAAACCGGATCGATACAGCAGTAATTTGACAAAATAAAAAAAAAGAAAGAAAGAAAAGACTCAGCATGATAGCAAAAAGAGGTTGTCGAAGACGTTAAACGAACGAAATTGGCGGGAATGTCGTCTCTTGCGAATTTTGGCGAAATAAACACATCAGCCGATCATGCCTGTTGTGCACGAAAGTTGTGCACAACAAAATATTAAATATGTACATTGATTTAGAACAGTTTTTGGTGACGACCGGACACGAATTCTCAATTGGTTTATGATGGTTGTTGCATTGATTGAAATGCATGACAAACGACAAAAGCTCATTATGAGCATGCGATGAATTGTAACATATTCGGCTTTCGGCTGATAGTTGACAACTACTATTCATTATTATATTCAACTTCATCATAACAATAATCGCTATTACTTGCGATTCAATGCATGGCTATCGGTTATCGTCGTGTGTCATGTGGATACAATTGGGGATAGCTTAACCCATTGACAATGAATTTTTTGATTTGTTATTCCGTGCGATACGAACGCGATGAATTAAACAGAAATGAATTTTTTTTGAATGTGACAATGCAATGAAAACAAATCATTAAAATAACAATAAAAACCATTAAAGCGTATCGAAAGTAGAATCAAGCTGATTCAAGCATAAATTAAATTAATTCCCAGTGTTTGCGCGATTTCGGCCACACTATCGCATATTTTATTCTTCAAAAAATGTAGAAGAAAAAAATAAAATTAAATAAAATAAAACTTCACTTTATTCATGTGGTGTTTCTATTCAATTCCATTGGTTACGCATGAAGCCCGATCAATGTGTATAGCAACGCGTTACACGCGCATTTATTAAAATAAAATACGACAAAATACAACCGAACACTGGTATGACGAACGGATACTCCTGATTGTATTGCTAAGATTTTGCGTGCGCGACAGATAAATTACCATAAGCACAGAACGCATGAAACGATTGAATGAAACGATCAACATTCAACAATCACCACAGAACACACAGTATGGGTTGTAATGATGAACGATTGTTCTGCATTGCGAATTTCAAAATTCTGAATCGCTTTGGTGTTTGGTCTTTGGTCAGTAACACATTCAGAGTGTTGTTCATTGATTTTTGTGTTCTGCGTTCGGTGTTCTGTATGCTTGCCAAACATGTGCTACACACTACACATATGGTGTGCGGTAATTTGAAAAAGATTTCCAAGAAATCATCAATTTAAATCTCTATTGCTAATGAAGATGGGCATGAGAATATCAAATGATCAATGAGATCTCATTTCCTCCCGGTTTCGCTTAACCGCCTTGTGTTGAAGGCGCCGGAATTTGTGAAAGAGCTGTAGTTTCAATCTTCAATGTCTTTGCATCTCATACATTTGAAATTGATTTTTTTTTTCATTTTGGAGTCAATGAATCGAAATTGATTCTGGCCTGGACTTAAATCTAAATTGACATTTTCCAATGTTGGATGTTTGAGCTCTTGGAATTTATTACACATTTTGTTGACAACGCAATCGATCAAATCGAAAGCTTTGCTGCTTAATTTCAAATTATTCCGTTCAATACTAGATTGTCTTTAATCCGATTTGGATTTTAATTTTTCCACCATGTGCAACCAATGGGCAATATGATGCGCACGGTCGTTCAATTTTAGATAAATATTTTGCCCGATTTTTCCATAGATTAAAAATCAAAACCCAAAAAAAGGTTGCTCTTTTGTGGTTTTGTCTAATGATGGTTAAGTAAATGTGGCTCATATCACTCCGTTTCTGCCCCTGGCCATCCGAAAACCATTTATACGTGTTTTTTCCGCGAAAAAAATTTTGAACAAATTTGTTTAAAATCCGATTCAAGTTCGAATTTAATTATTCACTAAAGACTTTTGGCTCTTTAAATCCAGGTAAACGAATTGAAAAAGATTCTGTTTATGATTTGCATCGAATTGAATAATCTTCTTAAATTCGAATTCAGCATTTAACATTCATTTTATACTTTTTGTTTTATTTTTATTTTAATTTTTTTTTTTGAATCTAGATTGACGAGATCGGCGATTGGCCTTCAACGTTGAACGACAAAACAATCATTTTATTTTGTTTCTCTTTAAATTGTAAATTGTGATGAATATCAGCTGCAAACGACGGTCCGCTCATCGTCAGTAATGCCAATTAAATTGGATGTCTGTGCTCTGTGCTCTGTGCTATGGGATTGTGTGGCTTATTGAAACAAACTGTACCATGTCAATGAGCAAAACTAAAACAAAACAAAAAGAAAACATAAATTTCTAAAAATAATTACGCATTTCCGAGATGCCATTAATCACATTGGCTGTGTCTCATTCTTTGTTCACTGTTTGCAATGCCACGATGCTCAATTTCCCATATGGTTCGTCGTAATTGCAATATTTTCGAATAATAAACTGGCATCCGAAACGACCACACAGTGAAGTGCACACACAAATACATAAGGGGACTCAAGTATTGTACTCTTGATTCTTGATCTTCTGGCAACCAATTCAAATATTGATTCGCAAACATTGAATAAGATTGTTGTTTTTTCTTTCCATTTCGAATTTTTCCTCCGTTCTGACATGCATTTTGATCTTGATGAAAAACACATGTGCCACTGGGATTCGTTAAATTTCATACTTGACAATTACATTCCGAGCGGCTGAATGGTCGTGACTTTTGAACACACAAACTTCAATCCCAAGATGATTTTTTCATTTTATACATTCGAATTGATTGTGTTATTTATTTCCATTCGAAATTGGCAGATTGCAGATTTTCATTATTTTGTAAAGTAAATTCAGATGATGAAAATTGAAAAATACAAGTGAAACGAGAACCAAGAGCATTCCAATGGCACACAGCAGTACCATACCAATCGAGAGGGAGAGAGAAGAAAAACCATATAAATAAAATCAGCCGATGTGAACTATTTTGATATTCAAGGTTACGGAGTTCGTTCATACTTGTTTGGACGGATTGTAGTGGCGGGTTCTTTGCGCGCATTTCTTCCATTTCTTATGGTGCGGCTATATAACAAAAAAACCATAACATAAAGCATGGCAACGCACCACCAATGAATTGCATTGTGTTTAAGGCTATCTTTCAGCCACAGTGTCGATGCCTGTTCATTTTATTGTTTATCGCTCCGGCAAATCCAACGTATATGCCATTCAATGCGAAATGCTGTTCGCATAACGAATTATTATTATTATAATCGAAACGAAACTTGCTTTCTGCAAGTGAACCCATTCGTATTTCGTTCGATAGGTCTTATTCTTGTTTGGATTTATTATGGTCGTTCGGATTGAGAGGAGAAGGAGAGCGCGCGCGCGCCCTCACATCTGCAACCATTTTTTTGTTGTGTTTTTGCAACAGAATTTTTTGCTTTTATTTATTTGTGCTGAATTCAATTTAATCGGCCACTACTCATGCTGGCTGGAAGTAGTAGCCCGTATATTCAAAGGAAAATACAAACACAAGTATCGAGACTTCAGTAGATCGAGTATCGAAAACAAAAATACATTTGATGGCCATTGAATGCATTGGCAAATACGAGAGCACATTTGCGCTGATATTTTTAGAATTAAAAACAATTTCGCAATTCGCACGCATTAATTGTTGTTTGAAATGAAATCTTGTTTGAATGCTTTTCATGTTAAAGAACATTACGACTGATCTCACCAATCTGGAAAATCGTCGTTTAGTTTTATCTCTTGTTCAC